>VYZR01082383.1:7801-23950 GCA_013400675.1 Oxylabes madagascariensis
GAGAGAGCAAATTCTAAAGTTCTGAGGAAGCTGTGGTGGCAGGATCAGGCTGCACACATCAGCAGGATCCCTGATCAGGAGAGGCAGCAGCGTCCCTGGGAACGTTTTCCACGAGTTGTCTTTATTTAAACAGATCCGCACTCACACCTCCCCCTTAGCTGGTGAGGAACACTCAGAGAAAAAGCTGCTGGCAGTCCCAGGAGTGATGTTTGACCATTTGTTCAGTCAAATAAAGCCTCTCGTTGCTGCTGGAGCCTGCAGCAGCTCTGCACTGCTCTGGCACACCAAATTATCCATTTTGGGGGGAGAAACGGAGTCAGGAACATTCAGGGGCCTAAAAGTCTGATGTCTGCAGGTGCGCATGGTGTGGAAACACCGTACCCAGAATTTGGGGCAAAATTTGGGAGGTTTGGCATCAACTCATAGAGGCAGAAACACCTGCCCAAACTGCAGTCTTTAGGTAAAGATAATTTTGGTTTAGGAACCAAATTTATCTCCATTTAGGAGCACTGAAGCTGGAAACAAGTGGATACTTTCCATCAGAACAGAGCTGACTTTTGGTTTTACGCTGGATTTCCTCCCTGTTGCTCCGTGTAAAGGTTTGGAACACAAACCTCCCTGAATGGATCAGCACCTGGAGCCCTCCCATGGATGAGCAGAAGGGCTAAATGAATTTTCATTATTTTCCACCACAAAGACACATCCTAGAGGTGACAACGCTCAGAATTTCCCATCTGACCCACCCGGCCATTCAGATCTCCCAGCTGTTCCTTGGGTTAAGTGCAGACAGGGCTGGAGGCAAAGGAGTGTTTTGTACTCCGTAATATCACTTTGTTCAGTTAAAAGTGTAAATAATAGAAACAACTTCTTTTAAAACTGCAATTAAAAAACAAGAAAAAAAAAAAAACAACCCAACACCTCAGAGCGATTAAACCTAATTTGTTTGTAATTAGATGCTGGTGCTAGAAACCACTCCAGAGCTGCTCTTGGCGTGGTGTTTGCGAGTTCTCTTTACCAAATGAGCTCTTGACAAGTGGAGATCTAACAAACCTCCTGAGCCTGCTCTGCCCCTGAAATAAAAAAAACTCCCAGTGCCTGTGATTTGTTGATTTTTTTAATTAAGTTTTTTAGTTCATTGTTCTTGCCCCAGTTCATCTCTCCAGATATCCACATCTGGATCTTTTTCCTGCCGCTCAATTTCAGTTTCACCCTCTCAGCAGCTGCCTGCACCTGACCTAAGTGTGTCATTTCCAGACTCATTCCCAAATTGCCCAGAGTTTTAGAGCAAAACCCAAAGTTCCTCATCCTTTCTCTCCCACTACATCCACATTTCAGGAATCTCAAAGGAATCTGAACACCTTTCAAAATGAGAACCTGTTGGTACCTGCTGTGTATTTGAAATATTAGCCCCTACATTTTGGCCAGGTTGAATGTGATTTAAGGCTCATTAGGCAATTATTAGCATCAATATTAATGAGATCAGGTCTCCCTGGACTTCTAACCTTAGCAGCCAGTTGCTTATTTCTTAATTTTTCCGTACTTCTTTATAGACTTATTTTCACTTAACAAGGACATTGTGCACACTCTTACAGCCTAAGAAATTGCTTGAAAAGCTTCCCCTGCTAAATACTAAATACTCTCACTCCTTTACAAATAGTTGTTGTTTCCTTTCCCTTTCACCTGCCTGATTTTAATTTTTCCCATTCTTTGGCATATCTAGTGGGTGGAAAATGTTATGAATTAGTAAATTCCTTTCCTCTACAGAGCTGAAAAAGGAGCCTGGGTTCAGCTCCAGGTTTCACACGACTGTGGCCAACCCTGGTGCTCACCCACATCTAAAAATGCAAATTATATTTACCTGCCGTGAAGAGGTGACATTTGGTAGCCAAATTCCTTTTTTTAAGTGTTCATAAATGCTGTTTGCATAACACATCACTATAATCAGATTTTTTTTTAGTTGGACCTGTAATGAGATCTTGTAAATTGGCTGTTATCTAAAGGGTTTATTTGTATTAAACAAGTAAATAGCACAGACTAGCTATTAATTTGACAACGTTAAAAAAGATGTTTTCCTAAAGAAAAACCCGACCCTGTGAGCCAAGGCCACGTTTTTCTTATATATTCTGCTCTGTGCTTGCCCACACTGCATCCATGCAAGCCAGGAGTGATAAAAACATCTGGAATGGCTCTCTGCCTTTCGTTTCACGTCATATAAAATCCAGCCCTGACAGACCACACTCAGCCTTTGTGCTTCTCCCCCCAAAACTCATTCCGAACTTCCCCGCGACGTTGAGGAGAGGGAGAAACCTCCATTCTCACCTATAAAAGCCGCAGCTGTTTTCCTGTTTTTATAGAAAGCAGCGGGCAGATCTGCTGTGAGAGGGCCCAAGCGCTGCTGCGGAGGGCTGTTCACCTTGAGGGGTGATGTCAGAGCCGTAAATAACGCCCCGGGAACGCCGAGATGTCCTCAAAGGCCCATTGAGAATGATGTGAAAAGGAAGTGGGAAGCAGAGAAACGAGCGCGCTCTGCACAGCAGGCACATGCTAAACATCGCCGTAATAAAGGAGTCAAGAAATAGCAGGGGAAAAGTGAAAAAAAGGAGGGGAGGAAATAACAGAATTTCTTCTTTGGAAGTCAGTTTTGCCTTCTGACACTCGGCAAAGAAGGATTTCAAAAGTATCAACAAACTTGATTGAGGAAGTACTGATGCATCCGCTTTTTAGTGCCAGTTTCATGTTTGATGCTTCATTCCACTGAGTAAGAAGAGTTATGCAGAATCTCAAATTAATTATTATATTTGAAAAGAAAAAGTCACCGTCTCAGTTACAAAGAGTAACTTACAGTAGTACAACAGTAATAATTTCCTGTCTGGGAATATCTCCTCTGATAGAGTCTAGAGCTGGATTAATCTTTTTCCTCTGTTCATAACCACATCTTCCTCTTTTCTCTTTTTTTTTCTATCTGTTATATTCTGATCGTGTAGCAAAAATCCTTGCTATTGCCATTTCTGCTCTGACACTGTGTGTTATTAAATTTCCATCTCACTGCCATTACTCAGTCCCTTGGGACTGCTGGGTCCTTCCCCTTTGGCATTTCCCTCCTTCAGCATCTGTGTTTCAACCCTGACTTTTCAAGAAGTTCAGCATCATTGATGAAAATTTTAAAATCAGTTTAGTGTGAGGATTGATCCCAAGGAGATTCATCGTTGCATTCTTTTCTCATGTGTTCCTTTGATTAAAACACCCTTTCCTTCCATGCCTTCCACTAGGCTGGATCTTTAGTTTAATGAATATCCTGGATTTTTAGTTCGATGAATATCCTGGATCATTGGTTTAATGAATATCTCTGCATGTGGTAGTTCAGGTAATTTTGCCTCCCTGATCTGGAGAAGCTCAGTAAACACTTAACAGTAAACAAGTTCACAATTAACCACAAGTGACCTTGGGGGAAACCTTCTCTGACTCTGATCCCTTCTCCTGGACAAGTCTCAGTGCCTGGCAGTGACACTCCAACGAAATATTCCGTGTACTCCACGTGCTCCTCTCTGCTCCTGGTGCAGATTGTCCAGGATAACAGGAAGAGAACTCATTTGCCTGCCCCTGTCCCACCACTTCCCTTGATGCCTTAGGATTTCAGCTTTTATATTTTTCATCTCTTGGTAATCCTGCAGTTCTTTAGTGCAGAACTCCAAACTCCACACGCAGCGGCAGCTGCTGCTTCCCCATTTTGGGCAGACACAACAATTCCTCTCCAGGCCTGGCCATCAAGGACACCTCACTGCCTCAGGCCCAGAGATGCAAACAAAAGTGAGCTGGGGGCAGCAAACTTGGGGTAAATGACTTCATTACCTGAAGCTGTAATTGGGAGATGAACCCCCAATCTGCAAATGGACCAAACTGATCAAAGTGTGAAAACCCCTGACCTGTTGTCCATTTTGGGTGGGCTTTGTCTGCCCTGAATGTACCTGCAGGCCCTTCCATAAATAGAACTGCTTTTTATTCCCTTGATTTTGTCTGGCCTCTGTTTTTGGGTAGCCCCAAAAGGCATCACCACCCCCCAGGATTTTCTGGGACTGCTCTGCTCCCACCTCCCTCCCTCGCCAGCCCTGGGCCTGCAGCTCTGGCAGGGTTTGGCTCCTTGGAGAAGCACGAAAGAGAAAGCAGCAGGGAAGGGAGAGGGTGAAAAAGCTGAGCCCCTGTTCCTAAAAACCAGCAGCGTAGTCAGAGGAGGTGAGCTCTGTGGACATGGCTTCCAAACGGCATCATCAGCTCATTTTTGTGGTTTTGACTTGAGAACTCTCGCCGTGGCTCTCCGAGCAGAACAGCTGTCTACCAAATGCTCCAAACGCCTGCAAGGAGCTTCCCAAGAGCACCCATCCCACGGGAAGGGCTGTGCTGGCACCGGGGAGCTGCAGGCTGTTATGACATGTCGTTCTCCGCTCTGTCCTCGCTCAACCTCGCATTGTTTCCCAGGCAGGGCAGATCCTCTGCGTTCGTGATCGGGAAAACGTGGGGACTCCAGAAATTGTCCTGGCTTGTGTAACCTCAGCCTCAGCTGCTTCCCACTCCTTTAACACCGACAGTGGCACTGCTTTCCTCCAAGGAAATGGGGAAACAGAGGGCCTGGGCAGAAAGGAGAGACATCCTCACTGCTGCTTTGGCATTTTTTTTTTTTTTTGTTGCAGAGCTGCTACAAACTTTTTAGTGAGGGGAATAAAGGAGAAGCTGCACCCCAAAGTTTTCTGCAGCCTGAAAATCATCTTCTCTGGGGGTTTCAGAGCAGAAATTTGCTCCAGGTTTCCAGTGACGACCAAGGCGTGTTCAGAATTGAGCCTTTCCTTCCTTGTCACCGTCCCACCGGGGGTTTTGTGAGCCAAAAAGATGCTCAGGTGATCAGAGCCCATGGAACAATCTGCTGCCAGCCAAAAGCACCGACACTCTGCTGATTTCCACTGGTTGTTTCCATGGAAATGGGGCCTTTCCATGCCAGGAGCATCTCAGCATGGGAGTAAAACAAAGGGGACACTCACCTGTGTTCAGATTTCGGCACCAGGAGTGCAAAGGCCTTGCAGGAATGTGGACCTTGGGACGTTCACTTTGGATGGAATCAGCTCTTCTGCTTTTGTTTGGTTCAGTGTCTACTGGCCTTTAAGGGTTTGGGGTTTTCTGCCAGGCACAAATGGAAAAAATGGCCTCTTCCTCTGGGAGAGGGAGCCAAAATCTCTACTGGTAAAAATAGTGGTTTGTTTATTTAACTCTCATCTCTGTCAAAACAACAGGATGGTCTTATACTTGTAACTGACACTTGTTCATGAGAGAAAGTGCTCCCAGAAAAGCTGGAAGCTGCTCCAGTGCTCCTTTCCAGCAGACATCCCACCAGTCTGGGAATCTCTGCCCTCCTGTCCCCTCCTGGCGTGCCCCAGTGCAGATCCCACCGTGGCACCAGGCTCAGCAGGGAATTCTGCTCCTGCAGAACAATTCCTGTCTCTCGAGGCAAACCCCACCAGGTCTTTAAAAACAGCCATGGAAGGCAGATTTAAGTTACATAAGTGAGATTTTTTTTTTTTTTCAAGTCTAAATTAATCAGTGGTCAGCTCAAGCCATGTGTGACACGAGGAGTTCCAGCAAGCTTAAAAAATCATGCCAATATTCTATTTCCAGAGACTCATTATGCACATATCATTTTCTTAATCCACTAAATCTGTGATGACAATGATCTCTTATCCTTTTATTTGTACAAGGCAGAAGAGTCCTTATTCATCCCAGCAGCTTAAAGGCACTGGATGATAATAGCAGTAGTAATTTGTGCCTCATAGTAATGAATTTCATGGGTTGCTTTGTTTTCTAAAAGCTGCCTTTTCTTCTCGCTGAATTTCGCTGCCATAAAGTTTGTGGCAGGCTCATTATTTTAATATTATCACTTCGGGTGAGTAGGAGCTAAGTTTGGTGCATTCAACACTTCCAGGCTCTGACTTCGCTGCCAAAAATCCTGCGTGGATTCGGAAGAGACAAAGGCTATAGAGCGGGAGGATCTGCAATCCAAACCGATTTTTCTCTGTGGGATAGCTGTGAAATGTTTGTTTGCAGATGCAGAGGCAGTGCCCAGCTTGTTTGTTCACAGCTTTCTCCGAATATGAAGCCATTTATATTGTGACCCACGGATCTGATGAGCTGCAAAACGCAGACGAGGGAACTCTGCCCAGTAATTTGTGTATTAATTCAGTAACTTATGCTTTAACTGCACTTCAGAAAGCCAGGCAAGAGTCATTTTCCTTCAGAAATACAGGAAACACTGGATTTAGAGATACATTTAATACTAATTTATTTCACACTATTCACAGCTATTCATGCAGGCTGTGTAAGTGCTAAAAAAGTATTTCCTGAGATCCTTGGTTGTGACAAATGTTTCCAGTTCTTGTCATTTGATCAGCACTTTAATAACCCCTTAGATAAACTGGTGATGTAATGAATGAGCTCATGCACTTTAAACTTGAGCTGAACATAAAAATCAAATGAAAATTTTGTAGGATGGGGAGGTTCTTAGCGGAGAATGCAGACAGCACTTCAGCCTTTCCTCAGAGAGCTGCCACATGAACTCCTGCTGGAAGGAAACATTTCAGTGCTGGAAGGCAAGCTGGGATTCCTGGTAATCCACTGTTGGTGTGTTTGTTCACCTCTGCTCTTGCCTCCTTCCCCAGGGTGAGGAGGGAGATAAGCACCAGTTATTTTTCCACTCAGAGCTGCTGCCTTGGCTGCCCTTGAGATCAGCAGCCCTCACGCACATTCCAGATCCCTGTGGCGTCCAAGGGACACCTGCCCAGCTCCTGAGGGGGTCTGTGAGCACCTCTGATGCCTTCAGTTTTGTCTTTCATGTCTTTTGGATTCTGTGCTGCCCAGGGNACCTCCAGCACCTCCTTGCTCATCACCCTCAGCCTTCCTCCCCCGTCTGATCCGTCCCTTCTCTCTGCAGGGACTTTATAGGAAGGTGACTCTGGGAAGTGTCATTGGGAAGGGTAACTGGGGATTATGATGTGTCCCTAACACGATTTGACAGCCTGGGCCACCTTCCTGGCCCCGCAGAAAATACATGCTCCTGTTTTCCCTCCCCTTGCCTAAATACTGCTTTTCTGAGCCTCGTTCTCCATGGTGGGGCTCTTTTTATCCAGATCAGTGTAGACTAAGCAGGATTATAAAACCAGATTTATCCAAGGCCATAATACTGTAGTTGCAAGGAGCACTTTCCAGTGGCTGTGAGGTGCTTAATCTTTTAGATTAACTAGAAATATCTATGGCTTTAAACCGCTGGTTTGCGTCACGTCCCGAAAGCCGCTTTATGTTGGGAAACATTAGAACGGTGATTAAAAAATTGTCTCTGCCGGTGGATTCTGCACGAAAACTGGGAGGGGAAAGCATCAGTTCTTGACGGCTGAGTCCATCTTTGTCCTGCCAAGAAGCCAGGATTCCCTGCGTGGTGGGAGCAGCGGAGCTTCCCAGAGTGATGGAGGAGTTCCTGGAGAAGGCGGAAGGGAGAAGGGAAACACCAGGACATGCACTGGTGCCATGGGACAACACTTCCCTCACCACTGCCCAGCCGCCTCCTTGGCCCTCTGGAGCCAAATATTAGCCAGAAAATCAAAAAGCACCTAAATAAAGTAGGTGTGTGTCGTTGTTTGATGCTCATACAACAGCACAGGCTCTCTATTAGAAGGCTAGAAAATGAATCTTTTATTTTTGGAGATGCGACTCTCTTATATAGTATTTTACACAGACCAATTTGATTGGTGAAACAAAGGCAAACCTCTTCAATCACATTGGTCAAAACAGATGTTGATCAAGAAACCTCTCCTGTGAGAAAGAATGGATAAACACAGGTACAGTTACAAAAACATTTCTCTTGTTTACAGAAGGTTTCCTAAAAAAAGAATTTCCAAAAAACTACAACATTAAACTAAAGCTACATCACTCAGCTCTCCTCACACAGCAGGGACACAAAACAAATCCTTTTCCTGCTGCACACCAAGGACAACTTTCAGCCCCAAAAGCACCAACAAGGCTGGGCTGGAGGGAGGAACAAGAAGGATGGGACCTGACAGCCTGGAGCTGGAATTGGACAATTAAACCCCAAAATTCAAATGGAGCAAAACTGATCAAAGTGTGAGACCTGGTGAGCGTTTGTCCATTTTGTGCCCATTTTGGGTCCACCTTGGGTGCAGCCCTGGCCAGGCTCTTGTCCTGCCCAAGGTGTGCCCTAAAGGCCTTTCAATAAATATCTGCTTTATTCTCTGGCTCTGTGCAGTCTCTGCTCCAGCTCAGCCTCCCCAAGGCATCAACCCACACCAGGGATCCCACCTGGAGCTGGAGAGTCCTGTGGGACATCCTGGGTGGCTCATGCCCTGGTCTGGAACAGCTTTCTCACCTCCAAACACATTCCCTTTTCCCTCCAGACTGCTGGGAAAGAAGCAACAGGGCATCTTCTCTGCCTGCCAGATGCCTGCACAGGGCTTGGAATTTTTTTGTGAATTAATAAAGTCACCCACAAGCTCCTGGGGCTTTTTATTGCCTGTGCAGCCACTGAGATCATCGGGACAGCAACAAAAACTGTCCAGGTAGGAGAGGCTGGGAGTGCTTCTCCCGGTGATAATATTCTAAAAAAGGAAACAACCAGGAGAAAAACACTTCTATAAATTTGTTTAGAGAACATCCAGTGACCGTGAATCCTGCTATAAATATCCCAGGCTATAGGTTTCAGGGATTCTTTACCGGATTGGTGCCGTGCCTTGTCACAGACCTTGGTAACAGGAGCCTCATGATGGTTGTGATAAACTGTTTTTATTCCTTATCTCCCTCTCTTCCCTCCTTCCTTCCAGTTCCACGAGGCTTTTTACCCGTAATGTTTATTCCTCACCTCATGGAAAATTTTTGACCGAGAAAAAGATCACTTCAGTTGGAAAACCAAAAATGTCCAGCCAAAACCAACGTTTTCATTGTTTGGCTGAAAATGAGAGGTTTGCCATTTTAAGCTTCAAGTTTTTGGTTTGGAGCCAAAAATAGTTTTGCTTTTTGCCCAAAGTCTGCAGTAAAAATTCCCAATTTTTCAGGGAGGCAGACACTTGTTTTTACATCAACAAGGGAAAAGTTAAAAACCTGAGTGCTCACCAGAAGTTGTTCGGACAAAAGCAGCTCAAGACAAAAGTCCTTTTACCTTTAAATAGTGAATGAAACGTGTTCCAGATCATCTCCCTGTTACATGGACGTGGCAAAGCTGCTGGAGATCCTGTCCCAAAAGGATTCATGATTGGAACAGAGGTGACTCCAGGTGATTTCCATGTTTGATGACAACTGGGGCAGCCCCCACGCCTTGTCCTTGTCCCCTGCGTGGCAAATCCCAGCTCCAGATCTGTGAGGAGCAGCCCTGGACAGGGAGCCTGGAGCTGTGATCACAACCCCACAAACCCTGATTTTTGTGGGGGGACACCCCTGCTCACAGCCATGGATTTCCATTCCATTGGGGAGTGGGATTTTCCTTCTTGCCGTTCCTGACGTGACTCCTAAGCCCCAACAAAGAATTAAATTAGTGAAAGCTGTTTTATTTCTGACACCATGTCAGGAATTCCTCTAATTCACATCAGTGAAACTCTCTGGGATGTCCAGGGGCTCCCTTGCCTGTTGCCTTTCTGCACAGATCTGTTTCCAAGGATTTGCTGTTTTCTGGGAGGGATGAAGCAACATCTAAACCCCTGACTTTAACTGCAGAGGTGAAGAGAGGAGTGTTGCTGCTCCGGGTGTCTTGTGGACATCTCGGTGCAGAACTCCGGGCTCAACAAATGCCAACAAAATCAGTTTGAGTAAAGGAGAGAAAAAAGGAGCAGGAACTGTAAATTTAAAGAAATTGGAAGAGTTGGGCAGCCCATAAATTACTTTTCAATAAACCAGCCTCTTTTTATTTCAGCTGGCAGAAGGACACCGGAGTCACCAGGATGGCAGAGCCATGGCACTCCAAGTGAACATTCCAAACGAACATTCCAGGGCTCCTCTGTGACAGGGGGAACTTAGGGATGCTTTTTATTCCATAAGATGTATGTGGAAAGGACCAAGCCAAGGAGGAATTATCCACCATGATCTTCAAAAGGATCCTGAGCCCAGTGAATGCCCTGATGGGAATCAGGTAGGTCGTGGCAGGAACCTAAATATGGCATTTTTGGCTGCCCTGAATTCGGCTGGGTTTTGAGTGGGTGCCTTTATTCTGCTGCTCGTGTTTGTTCTCTTGAACTTCAGACACATTTCAGCCACACTTCTCTCAGGAAATTACCGCATGGAAAGTTGGTATTTTCTAACGATTTCCATGGAACAGTTTCCAACTGGATGGAGATCCTGTGCAACCCTAGAGCAAGAATTGACAAAGCCTTCATTTTCTTACCGAGGGACCTGTGTTTGTTACCCTCCCCAGCCGTGCTGCTCTGCGGTTGTGATTTTTGTGTTTCCACGGCGTTGTGGTTGGCTGGGGCCGGGGGTGAACAGTTCATCAGGGGAGGGACCGGAACACATCCACCAAAAAACCGACTTTGATATGTGAGGGTGGCTGAGTCACTCTCGAGTTCCACCACAAAAATTCTCCTTGACACGAGCACCAGAGTGACTGCAAAGCTTTGAACTTCACCCTCGGGCATTTCTGGGGCCTGAGGTGAACTCGAGAGGAAAAGAAGCTTGATATGGATTTGATATCAGCAACTGAAGGTGTCCCTGCCCATGTTTGGGGTTGGAATGAGGTGAGTTTTAAGGTCCCTTCCAACCCAATTTTGTCATTCTGTGATTCCGTGAATGCTGATTTAAAGTTCAGGTTCGGTGCTTTTTTTTGGTGGAGAATTTTAAAGATCAGCTTTGGTCTGTCGGAGAGAGCCCAGAGAAGGGTCACACAGTTGATTTGGGGAGTGGAACTCTGCTCCTGTGAGGAAAAGCTGAGACAATTGGGGCTGTTCAGCCTGGAAAAGAGGAGCTTTGGGGTGACCTCACTGTGGCCTTGCCTGAAGAGAGCAGAAAAGATGGAGAGGGAGCATTTACAAGACTATGGGACGACAGGACAAGGGGGATTGGCTTCACACTGACAGAGAGTGGGTTTAGATTAAATATTAGGAAGAAATTCTTCCCTGTGAGGGTGGGGAGACCCTGGCATAGATTCCCAAAAAAGCTGGGGCTGCCCCTGGATCCCTGGAAGTGCCCAAGGCCAGGCTGGATGTGGCTCTGAGCAGCCTGGGACAGTGGGAGGTGTCTCTGCCAGGGCAGGGGTGGAACTGGATGAGCTTTAAGGTCCCTTCCAGCCCAAACCATTCCACAACTCCATAATTCTATGATTTTGTTCCTTTCTTTATCGTACTGCCATATTTTCCAAGTCGCCTGTAAGTTGATATCAAAATAATTAATAAATATATCCTTCTGTTTGGAGAAACATCATCACTGGGCCCAGATTAAAGAATGGAAATAATCAATAATTGATTGATTGATTTATTGATTGAACCCTGATTTGAACAGTGGTTTCATTTAGTTCATTTGAAGTATCTTTACTGGGCACTCAGGCATGGGGGAGCTTAAAGTTAGGAATTTTTTCCCAGAAGAATTGGTTTAGACATTGTTAGGTTTGGGCTAACTTTTTATTTTATCTCTTTGCTCTTTTGACTGCCATGTATTTCTCAATGAAGAAATTTTATCCCTTCATTCCATATTAAGAAAAGGGGGGGGGGGGGCGAAATCAATCTGTGGGTTCTCTTTTGTAGAAAGTTCTGGTTTCCTACATGACTTTTCTGTGGAATTTGTTTGGGAAAAATGCAGAGTGCACCAAAATGAGGAAATGACAGGGTTTGATATTTATCAAAGCCCTTTTCCCCCATCATCAAACTGCACCAAACTCTCAGCAAATGTCCTGGAGCAGAGCAGCTGCTCAAGCCAAAGTGGGAAACACAAGTGACCCCTTGGGAAGGTTCTTCTCTGCAGAACTCAGCCCAGGAACCTTGGACACCTCCAGGATCTGGGACTTTCTGCTCCCAGGAGAATTTCAGGTGAGGTCAATGAGGATGTGCACGAGCACACAGCAATGAGAGCTCAATAACGGAGTGAATGTCGTACAGATCCCACCAAAAAATGAAAGATAACTCCATCCTGCCACCTAAATACCCGGTGGGGTGGATGCCTCTAAATGAAGCAAATTAATGGCTTATTGTCACTAATGAGTGGTCTATTTCTGCCAACCTCTGTGGAGAAGGATGAGTCTCATTTTCCCCAGGACTCCTCTGTGACTTTTTGAGAAGCCCCCTTTCAATGAGAGTTTTGCTCATCTTAAATGTAACATCTTAGTTATGGTCATTTTTACCAATTTTTTTCGATCTTGAAAAACTCCTTGAAAACTCTGTTTGCCTCTGTACTTCAGGGCAATGTAATCATCAGGTTAATAATAAAAATAACCTCCTGGCTCACCTGAGTTGGATTATTTCTCTTCTATTTTTCCTTTCTGTCATCTTTCAAACCCTAAACTTCTGTTCTTTACACACTTTGTCTTTCAAAACTGGACTTCACATGAGAAAGGCTTTCTTTCTTTCGTTCTTTCGTTCTTTCTTTCTTTCTCTCTTTCTCTCTTTCTCTGTTTCTCTCTTTCTCTCTTTCTTTCTTTCTTTCTTCTTTCTCATTTCTTTCTTTCTCCTTCCTTCCTTCCTTCCTTCCTTCCTTCCTTCCTTCCTTTCCCCATGGACAACAATATTGAATATTTCATGTGTTTCCCTCCTTGCTGTGGGTGAAAACCTGAAGGNTTTTCTTATTTCTTCTTTCTCCTTTCTTTCTTTCTTTCTTTCTTTTTCTTATTTCTTCTTTCTCCTTTCTTTCTTTCTTTCTCCTTCCTTCCTTCCTTCCTTCCTTCCTTCCTTCCTTCCTTTCCCCATGGACAACAATATTGAATATTTCATGTGTTTCCCTCCTTGCTGTGGGTGAAAACCTGAAGGGATATAAATCAACACAGGCCCACTCAACTTCCACTTCCACCAGTGAAGATCACCCACTGAATTTAGCATTTTTCACCAATTTTCTTGGGTCAGAAGCATTTCCAATTCTCCTTCATCCCACGGATAAAGTGGGGTTTTATGTGTCTGACTCCCGGGGTGATAATAGCAGGGAATAGTTTTACTGCACACATAGAACTTTTCCCCAGGCCAAGAAAAGCAGCCACAGCTTTTCATCCACTCCCAGCAAAAATTAAGCAGGATTTAAAAAAAAAAATAAATCCAATTGATGGGGACAGAAAGTGGTGGGAGAAGAGAAGCTGAAGTATGAAAATGAACAACATGAAGTACACAAAAATCACCCTGAGTAGTTTGTCCTCAATTTCAGACATTTCTAAACTCTTTCAAATTACACATTCAGCTAGATGATCACATTTTCAGGCTTTCCCTCCTCCCTACAGCTACACGAGATGAAAATCAAAGGAGGAAAAGCTGAAACATGTTTGATCTGCCTGTTGCTCTTGCTGACTTTCCCAAGTGCAGTTTCCTTTGCAGCAGCAAAGTCATTCCTGAGGGCATCCTTATCCGGGAGAGCTCATCATCCTGACCTTAATTATGGGAATGGGAGATCTTCCATCTGCACAGGAACTGTCCTGGAAAAAAAAAAACTCATCCCTGGCAATGTCCAAGGCCAGGTTGGATGAAGCTTGGAGCATCAAGGGACAGTGGAAGGTGTCCCTGCCATGGCAGGGGTTGGAATCAGATGATATTTAAGGTCCCTTCCCGCCCAAAACATTCCAGGATTCTATGACAATGAGCCTTATTCTGGAAAATAGAGAACAAAAAGCAGATCTGGGTGAAGGAAAGACCAGGAAGATCCCCCTTGGAGCAGCATGCCCAGACACCTGAAGTGTTTTGCAGGATTCAAGCTGTGAAAGAAAACTAAATTGAAGTTTCTCTATTTCCCTCAGAGCTTGGTTCAGAAGGAAAATGGGTTTTCAGCAGCATTCCACGTTTCCACACACAGACAAGGAGGAGGATTCTGTAATTTATCTCTCTGCCCTTTCCTGCAGAGCCATTTAATCACAGAAAGCAGCAGGTTGCTCATCCCACTCTGCACTTGGTAAATCAACGCTGACCTTTGCTTCTTGTCTCCTCCCTCACGTGCCTGGGTTGGCCTCCAGGACTCTTTTTTAAGGAACAGCCCCTGTTTTCCAAAAGTGTGGAGAACAGAAGGGAGAAAAGGAAGATCCCAAAGTGTTTGGAAACACAATCTGTGTGGTGCAGAGCCCTGAGAGCACTGTAGGGTGTATGGACAATAATTAAATCCCCAGGACACAATCACCTCCTTGCTGGCTCCCTCAGCAGTTATTAAATAGAAGTTATTAAATAGCATTAGGGAAAATCACAATTAGTTCCAGGTAAAGCAACCTCAACCTCAACTTCTATTGCACAGGTTGGTGGAAAGGATGGGGCATCAAGTTTGGATGATTGTAGCCCTGATTTCATGCCTGAGATGTTTGGGTTTCTGAAAATTCTTTTCCCAGGTGATTTTCTGTAAACAAGAGAAATGTTTTTGTAACTGTACCTGTGTTTATCCATTCTTTCTCACAGGAGAAGTTTCTCGATGAACATCTGTTTTAACCAATGTGATTGAAGAGGTTTGCCTTTGTTTCACCAATCAAATTGGTCTGTGTAAAATGGTACAAAAGGGAGACACATCCCAAAATAAAGAGTCATTTTTACAGCTTTCTGATCAAGAGTTTGTGTCGTTGTTTGGTGTACAACAGCGATAGATGATCCTGAGGCTGGGGAGGGAAAACGGGCAGCAGAAGGGAAGGAAACAGCAGCATCCACCTCTGTGGGTGTGAATAAATGTCAGAATGAATTTTGGGGTTCCACAGAATGAGAGAAGATCCTGCCTGTTCAGGGAGCATCATGCAGGTGGAACCAATGGGAGAGAAATCCGAGAGGTGAATCCGTGCAAACCTGTCCTTAATCCTATTAAGGATCCCTAGAAAGCTGAAAATCTCCATACAAAAAAGAACTGAGCTCCTCAGTGTCCTGCCTGTTGAACTTCCATGGGAAACTTCACTTTGTTGTTGATTAAAGGAGCTCTGTTTAAATTTGAGGACGTGGCAATGTTTTAATCATGCTCTCCGATAGACTTTATATTTTTTTGATGGACTGCTCATGGCAGGTGTTTCCCAGCTCTGGCAGAGGGTTGGGGATGAATTTTCAGCCCGATTGTGCCCTTCCAAAAGGAAGTCAGTGGTGGAGCAGGGAGGTGCACGAGTGAATCAGTGACTCCTGCTAAACCCTGGGATTTGTTGATGCTGCTCAATGGCCCCAGGAAGATGTCACGGATCAAAACATCGCCTTCCTCAGTGCTTATCTTTCCTAAAATGTGCTCCTGAGGGGCACAGCTGATCAAGTGACATTTACAAGTCTATAGGAAGACACCCCATGCACACACAGATGGGATTTTTGTGAGGTTGTGTGTTCAAAAGAAAGTAAACTCGCTGGTTTACATAAGCCTGCCTCTTCCTTAAAGGCTGAGCTATTTTAACAGTGCATTCCACCAAAATGAATAATATTTGGCTTTTGGAGGCAGATTTTTCTGTGGTTACAACCTCTTTTGCACATCATAAATGTCCAACCCCATCCCCTTGCTTTTCTTTGATTAAAAAGAACAACAACTAACCTTTAAAAATACCGTATTTGTCATGGGCTCGCTTGGGTTGCAGCTGGTGTGATTTATGTGTCTGTCCTCGGAGCAAACACACTCATTGAGGAAAATTAGCAAGGCTGTAACACTGCAGGAATGAAGATTTGGGGTCATCTCAGGTGCTTCTGCAGAGGATCTCCTTGGAGCTGACTTAGGTTGAGGTGGGCCACGAGTCCAAGGTTGGAACGGGAAAACCTCCAGCAATTCCAGGTGACTTGTGGATGTCACAGGGAGCTGAGGTGACAGCAGAGCCCTCCTGGGAGTGTCACAGTCGTGTTCTGTCCCAGGATGGGCAAAGCCAGATTCCCAAATCCCGAATCCTCACAGATTTTACAGATTTGGGGTTCCAGGCCACCTCCTGTCCCAGCCTGGCTGGGCATCAGCACCTTCCATTCTTCCACCAGATCCTGCTCCCAGTTCCACCACCCTGAATCACCAGTG
>VYZR01082383.1:28328-41526 GCA_013400675.1 Oxylabes madagascariensis
TGGGAACAGGGAAAAGTTCTTTTTTTTTTTTTTTTTTTCTTTTTTTCTTCTTTCTTTTTTTTTTTTTTTTGTTTCCATGGCCATAATTTAATTCTTCGTTTTAACCAACTTGCTACGTCCTTTCTCCTTGATAACTCCCGAGCTCGAATGTAAAAAATGTATTATTACAAGAGACAATTACGGGGTTCAAAGCATTCTAAAGCATTCTGAAGCATTCCATGCTCCCAGCTTCTGGTACTGATATAAGGAGAGGAATATTTGTGGTTTTTTGACTTGCATGAAGTGGAAGGGTTCCAAGAGCTGGTGGTAAAAGACCTAATGAAAGTCTGCCTTCATCAGACACAACAAAGCTCCTGCATCCTGGGAGGTTTAACTCTTTCTGTGGACGGGATGCCCAGGCCCCAGCACTCCACAAAAACAACCCTTGACCGTGTAAACTCAACCACTTCATGCTCAGTCAAAAACAACAACTGCAAAAGAGTCCAAAAAAAAAAAGAAGAATTCAGGGTTTGTTTGGCTTAAAATCCTTTTTTCTTATTTTTTAAACAGCGCATGTCAGGAAGTTGAAGGTTTGCAGCTCCCGAAGTTTGTTTGGGAGTGAAGATGTGTCTGACACCTTTGGGATGCAGTGGGACAGCAGAAAATGATGGGAATAGGGTCTGCTTTGAAGGACACCCAGTGGCTGCACAAACATCTGACTGCTGCAGAGCAGGAGGTTCTCCTCTGCTGAACCTTCTGTTTGTCATTTGTTTTTCCATTTCATAAATACCGATTGGAAACTTCTCCTTGGAAGGCAGAGGGAAATCTTGCGGATTGTAAACACGGAGGAGAAGAGGGATTGTTTAGGATGGTGAAAAGGGTATAAGGACTCAAAGCATAACGTTAAGTAGAGGAAAGTTTAGGCTGGATAAACTTCCGAGTGCTGAAATCTCATTAGGCTGTGGAAAATTCTTCCAAAGGATGTGGGAGAAGCTCCACTCCTTGAGCGGTTTGCCATTAGATTGGACAAAGCACTAAAAATAAACCTTGAACAATCTTACCCCAGCAAAGGGGGTGAAGTGAAGAGGCCAAAATCGATGTATCCAACACATCCCTTGATCTCATGGACCACAAATCCATCCATGCCCGCAGAGTGAGAGCATCCATGAAAAATGTGTGGCTGAAGATGGGTTCACACCGGACTGGGCTCAGCTCTGGAACCTGCTGGAGAGAAACCTGTGCCACCCAAGAAAGCAGGAGGTGTCAGGGCCTCCCATCCCAGCAAGGAACAGCAATTCTAAACCAGGAAAAGGGAAAATAAATACATAAATTTGAACTGTTTTACTGCCCAGAGGACAATTTGTGCTTTGGGGTTCAGAGATCCTTCATGGGGTAGCCTGGGAGAGAGCACGAGGAACGTTTCAGACCATCAAGGAGGATTAAAAACCAGTTTGACACAGCTGAGCCCAAACACAAAGATGTTTTACCCCAAAATCTGCCACCTGTCCTCAGAGGACCTGTCCAGGTTCAGCTCCAGCAGCGATTCCCACGAGGGAGAGCGAGCAGCCACTGTGGATTTGCTGTGTCACTCCAAAATGATTCCAAGAGCCTCAGATCCAATGTTCAGCAGGGAATTCCACTTTTAAATATGCGTGGGTTTAGTAACGGGCTGATAAAATCATGGCCAGTGGGGAGAACCACGAGGTGATGCAAGTTGTTAACTCAGTTTTCGTAGTAAACACAAAGAAGATCCAATAGGATTTACAACTGTAATGATTCTCCAGGAAGGTTAAAATATTTTGCATATTAATCCACTTGCTACCTTTCCCCTTCTCTTTATGGATGATCTAAAAGCAAATTCTGGCTTTTTTAAAAAAAATCCATTCATGATGGTGTTGACCTGAAGCTCCTGAAGAGACAAGAAATCTTCCCGCAGATTTTCTGGGGCCTTGGATTTTATCAGACCAGATAAATTTGTTCCAGGAACACCAAATTTCTGATCTCTCTGCTCTGAGGAGTCATCAGGAGTCTTCAAAATTTGATCTGAGTTGCTGAACTCTGCCTGGTCACGTGGTGGGGTTTTCAGTCCTGGCTGGAGGCATTTGGGAGCACATCTGGTGCAAATATTTCCTGGTGGAACCCCAAGTGTCACTTTCTGTAAATACTTCTCTGTGTGCTTCCAAAATTCACTCTCCACTATATTTTTGGCCGGTAAAACCTGATAACTCCAAATTTCTTCGAAAGCAAAGACAAAGAGATGAGAACGTGGACAAAGGGACTTTATTGGAAATTTAGCTGAATCCAGTATTGGTTAAAGCACACTTTGAATCAGCTGTAAACTGAATTTTTGTAGACTGGAGAAGTTGCTCAGAGCTTGACCTGGTAGGAGAGCAGAGGGAAACCTTGTGGGTTTAAGTGAAAAGAAAATCAACTGTCGCTGCTCCACACATGGAAATATGGAATATTTACTTTTAATAGTACAAAACCATGGTGTTTACGTGGATTTTTGGTGGTTTTTGCTGTAAATGCTCTGCTGGTTCAGAGGGCACCTGAATCCATGAACCATGGAGCTGATCCAACCAGAGGAACTAAACCCACATCCTAAACATCACCAAAAATCATTATTATTAGGAGTGGCAGACTGGCAAGAACTTCTTGCCTATTTCCTGCCTAAACCAAATCCTACTCTTTTCTTTTTTTTTCCCCAAAAGAATTGATGGATATCAAAATTAATTTGAATTTTCTCCTCGCTATTTTTTTCTAATTGTTGCAATTTGAGTGTTTCTCCAGAACTTTGGTGGGTTTAGAGGCAGAAATGGCATTTCTAGGCTCCAGCCTCAGGGGGAAGGGCCACCTCATTCCCTCCTTTCCCTGGCTGATCCCAAGCCTTGGATAAAAGACCCAAAGTGCTACAAGTCTCCTTCCACAGGTCCTGATGCAGTCACAGGATGGGTTTGGCCAGGGGGGCTTCACTGCTGTTAAATCAACTGCAAAATCCTTTAATTCCTCTGAACATGCAGGAATACTTTGGATCCTTGACTTTGGGACCAAAAATAAAGGGATTACTCGTGTCTTTTCTTAATTGTTGCATTTAACAACAGATTTCTCATCTTTATCCCTCTTTTTCTAACACATCTTCTCTTTTTGTTCCGTTTTTCCACCAAACCATTCTTCCTCCCCAGCTTTGTCCTACACCTCTCTCTTAACACTACTCCAGATCTTTTTCCTTCTCCCACTGTTATGAATCCTCAAGGGCCGCAAGAATTTTCCATTTTCCTGCCCGAAACTCTTCGTATATCTCTCCCCACCTCGTTACAATAAAATAATTCTTCCACTTCGCTGTCACCTCAATTTAGCTCTCTCACCCTCCACTCCCTCTTTTTCCCCTGGTTTAAAGACCGACCAGCATTTCCTGTACTGGAAAAGCCACAATAATATTTTTTTCCATTGAAAATACGACAAGTACAGTATTTCCATTGAACATACCACAAGAACAGTGTTTCCATTGAATGTACCACAAGGACGGTGCTTTTGAGGTATCTAAATGCTGAGATGAACTCATAATGTTCATCTTGGACTCGTTAAAGCAAAGCCCCTTCTCTCCTCAAAAAAAAAAAAAAAAAAGTTTCCTCAGACAGAGAAAGAATTTTTATTCACAGGTTTCAAAAAAGAAAAAAAAAAAATACAATAAAAACAAGACCTAGACAGAGCCAGGACAATTTTGCACTTGCTTTGTGAGTAAAATATAAATAGGTTTTAGTAAGTTTAAAAAAAAAAAAAATCTATTAAAAATGCTTAGAGTGGTTGAACAGCTGGAAAAGCAACTTTTTGGGTTTTGGTTGGTTTTGTTGGTTTTTTTTGGTTGTTTTTTTTTTTTTTTGATAACATTTAAAGCTGCTTAGCAGCTGGGGAAAAAATCGCCTGTAAAAACACTTAACATTTACAGCCACTCAGTGGCTGGAAAAGCAACTTGTTATAAAATTGATTTAACATCTCAGTGGCTGGAAAAGACATCCCCACACATCCATCGAGCTGCAGTGTTTTACGCTGCTATTTATGGCTATTTAGGCACAGATAAGGCTATAAATAGATAAACTGGGCATTTCAGCCGATGCCATTGTGGCAGGGAATAATTTCCATGCAGATCATTCGCCGTTTTATTTTATTTTCTGGGAGTTTTTTCAGCTAAGCCCTTTAAATTCCCATCAGTCTGGAGTCTGGCGGGCCGGGATGCTCAGCCCCCAGGAAGGCTGTAAATCACTTTAGTTACAGAGCACTTTATGAAATAATAACTGAGTCCTGTGTTTGATGGGCTCCAGCGAAGCTCTGGCTGAGGCAGCAGAGCCCAGGCTGCCCGACAAAAATCTGTGTAATCCGGGGTGTAAATGGGGATGTCTCCATCAGCAGCTGGAGAGGCGACAGGAGCCCGCCAGCCCCAAAATCCCAAAAACGAGGGGTGCGAAAAGCCCCATCAAAGCCGTAATTAAGCGCATTTGTCTCTGTCTGAGATTAGAGCTTTTCAAGAGGCTGATTTAAAACGTGAGTCATGTAACAGCCCTCGGGCAGCGGTGCTGCCCTGCATCCAGATGTGCAGGCGGGCCCTGCATCCTGCCCCGCATCCAGATGTGCAGGCAGGCCCTGCGTTCTGCCCTGCATCCAGATGTGCAGGCGGGCCCTGTGTCCAGCTGCGCAGTGCTGACAGAGGGGATGCACTGGCACATCCCTGCTCAGCCCAAAGTCTCCGAACCAGGACTAAAGTTGCTGCCTAAACGTTCTCAGGCTTCCCGTGAGCACCCTCCTGGGTGGGAGCCCTGCTCCGTGCGGGCACCCGCTGGAATTCACTGCTGAAATGACCATAATAATTCAACAGAGCGGATTGCTCTGTTCAGTTCCTTGAGGCAGGGGTTTCCCCAGCCCCCGGGGAGGTGGCAGGCTCTCCCTCAGACTTCACCTCCCTCTGATCTTCTATTTCATCCTTCCCAGTGTTTCTCTCTATGACAAAATTCACTGGACGCATCCGTCGTGCTCAAAAGATGTCATAAAACCCTAGGGGCAGTTATTGCACTGCAGGAACAAATTGGGGCCATTAAACCTTTCATGTGCTGGCTGTTTTGCTGGTGGGGGGCAGTCCAGGCAAACCAAGGAGCCCTGTTAAGCCCACGGATCCAACCTGGCTCCCCAGGGGCTGACCACAGCTCCTGCTGAACCCCTTGGGAAGAGCACAGAGTCTCCTGGAGCAGAAGCAGCTCCTTACATTTTATTTCCGAGCAAGGATGTCCTGTCTGGCTGGATCGTGGCTGAGGACCCGGTGAAGAGGGAGAGGGAACGTTGCCATGGTTGGGTGTCGCTTTCCAAAGTCCCAAACTTCTCCTGAAGTGAGGGGTAGAGCCCAAAGTGCTGCTCTAGCTGGGTTTGGTGCCAACTTTTGGAGCTCAGATGAGAAGCTGGATGACTCTGCCGGTAACTGCAGATAATGAGGCAATGTTCCCAAAGTATCTGAGGCTGGGATCTTTGAAGTGTAACCACTTTGTGGCCAAATCCTTGTGAAAGTGGAAAAAATAATAATTACCTATGAATATGTGAAGACATATATTCCTCAAGGACAGGCAGGAATTGTTCGGTGTCGTCCGGGTGAAGGGAGGAGGTGAAAAAAGAAGATTTTCAGCAGAGTTTTCCTGCCAGGGAGAGCTATTAGGCACTGGAATTATTTCCTCAAGGAGAGCAGAGGAAGGCGATTCCTTCAGACATTTAATAATAGCTTGGGCAAAGAATTAGGAAATATAAAGAAGCAGCCTGTACTGGCAGGTAATTGAGCTAATCAGGACTAAGTAGGACTCAGAATTTATTTTTTCTTAGGATCATTTAAAGTCAGCTGCAATAGATATTTCATTAATTCGTTGCCCTTTTCATTGCAGTCCAACACCCAGGAGGAAGGCAGAAGAAGTTAATATTAAAAAAACACCAACCCAGTCAGTGCTGGGAACACTGGGGCGAGGCGGTGCCAGCGAGGAGAGATTTCGTGGGCACTCATCAGACACAAAAACGAGCTCTCAAACAGGCCACAAAAGCCAGTGGGGAAGAGAAGGGGTGGAGGGAGCCAAGGTCTGATCTGGAAAATAAAAAGGGAAAAGCAAGGATGAAGAACCAGGGGATTGGACAAGATGGGATGGGCTGGGAGGGGGTCCTGGAGAGCCTCTGTCTTGGCAACAGCCACGGAAAATCAAAGTGCAGAATAAAGAAGTGCTGTAAGAACAGCCCGTGATCGAATACCAGACTGGCTAATTTGTATTTCAGGGGCTCGAGGAGAGGATGCTGCAGTCTGTGCCTCTGGACCTTCCACACATTCGGTGTTCCTGGACAAAGAGCCAGCACTAAATCAGGGGCATCCGGCTCAGACTTGAACTGGGGTGTAAAGGCTGAGCAGCATCAGACTGCGAAACTAAATTTGGGGAGAGGCAGACACTTCAGAGCCCTGTGGTGTCTGGATCACCCAGAGGATGCCTCAGCCAGGTACTTTTTTTCTCTCCCTGTTCATCCTGAGCAGCACAGTGGGTGCCAGGTTTTATCCTTTCATCCCTTCTCCTTGTTCTGCGTTTAAAAAAGAACATTTAGAACATGCTGTAATTATTCCATATGGGATTATTTACCAGTTACGTCCTTCGCCGGGCATGTCTTGCATGCTGGGGCAGGAGGGGACACGGCCTGGGATGTCCCATCAGCTCCCTTGAGTGACAAAAGATGCCAAGTGCATCAGGAACACTCCCCCTGTGTCCCTGTTTTCCCAGGACATGTGGGACATGACTCCTGCACAAAAGTTGTTCCTAAAACAAAGCTGAAGAGAAAGAAGGGAAGCGAAAATCCTCACGTGACCCTCACCAGCATAAAATCCTCACCCATAAATTCCGTCAGAGCTGAGCAGATGCAGATGAGGCTAATCGCATTTTTAACAACCTGATGGCATTTCAGATTATCTCAAGGTCTGGTGCAGCAATCCGTGCACACCGTGGACAATAATTACTCCCAGTTGGAGTTCCATGAAGGCCGTAAGCATTTATCAGGATATGGAAAATTGGTGTGTTTGTCCCAGAGATGTCAGAGCCAGATTTTTATGTACTCCTTGATGGCAATGGGTGGAGTCACAACCCAACACACTTGACCTGGTTCGAGACATTTACTCCACAAACATCATCACTTTTTGATGCTGCTGCCACTAAACCTGAGCCACGATTTCAGAATCCAGCCCTGAATTTGTGCAATTGCTCCGTAACCTGCGCAGAGAAGTCATCAGTGCAAATCCAACCCGCCCTA
The DNA here is from genome assembly GCA_013400675.1 of Oxylabes madagascariensis. NCBI lineage: Eukaryota > Metazoa > Chordata > Aves > Passeriformes > Timaliidae > Oxylabes > Oxylabes madagascariensis. The sequence continues at coordinate 35,616 of VYZR01082383.1, forward strand.
AAAGCCGCTCAGAAATCCAGGTTATTCCCTACATGTTTGCACAGCGACCGCAGCCATTGATTTATCCCTTATTAGAAGCTGATATCACCACTGGATTTAAATCATGGCTATATTAACATCCATCAGCAAGCTGACCTAGAAACTTATTTATTTAAGAACACCAGTGGTCTGAGGAAAAGCCAAAAACAAAAACAAGTACAATGGGGTTTGGATCTGGACAATGCTTGGGAACCGTATTGGCAGCCACCAAGTTGGAATATTTGATCTTCACAGCTTGACGTCAAGAATGGCTTTCAAGTCTCCTGGCTGGTAAATACATCTGGCTCATGCCTTGTTTAACATTTGAGGTGCTTATAGATATTGTGGTTTCAAAGTTGATCAAACATGCAGGGCATTATTTGTAGGAAAAACATTTACCTTACTGGAGAGGTTTGACTTATACCGAGGGCTCAAATGATTTCCCGTCTGCTTTAATGTGTGGAGGAAAGTGGAATTTGCTTTGGGAAGCAAAGAAAAAGGCGGTTCAACACATCCTGCCGTGCCCAGTGTGGCTCGGGATTGCCTGTAGGAAAGCTCAGCACCATTTATTTTGTGAGATAAAACTTGCTCAGAAAGTCAGAGCAATTTAACGCTGTAGAGCGAAGGAAAACAAAAACAAACTGAGGTTCGGGAGCTGGATGTGAAAGTTGTGGATGTCCTTCCAGTTGTTCCTGTCAATGGAAAAATAAAATGAAAGAGAGAAGGGGTGGGAAGGTGGGGGAAAGAGGGAAGGAGAAGAGGAGAATAGAGAAATGAAAAACGGGAATTTTGGACATCTTGGTTGAAAAGTGCACTCAAGGTTCAGCATTAAAAGTTTGGGGAAGGAAGAAAGAAAGGTCCTGGTCAGGGGAACTGTTCTGAAGTGAAGGAATGAAGGAACTGGAGGGGTTGTGTAGCTGCACTGGGTTCCAGTGGGACACCATGAAGGTCTCCTTGCTTTGCTGTCTCCATCCAGAGGTGTTTCACCTCCGTAGAAGAAACAGTATTTGAAAATATTTGCTCTTACCTCAGCATGTGCAGCAGGAATTACAGCGGATTGAAGGACTAACGGCAACAAGGGAAGGGAAAAGGACTGATTCTCCTCCTGAAAACCATTAAAGCCCAAAGGAGCAGTGTCCATGGTGGGATCCCCTCCAAAGAGCAGCACGGCGTCTCTCAAGCTCTTCCATTGCCACCTCTTTGTGGTGTGTGACCCGTGAGATGTCCTCAGGTTTGTTCTGGCACTGTGCTACCCTGAGCAAGGATGGTGGAATCAGAGGTTCATCCTGATCTACCCAAATCCTGGTGTTTGCTGCCTCTCTGGGCATAAGCATCCCTCAGAGGGCACCCTAGGAAGAGCCACTCAATTGCCATGAGGAAAATGCTGTTTTGTCCCTCCAGACTTCACAATTTTTCAATTCCTTCAATTCTTCAGGAGAAAGGAGAGATTCTGAGCGTTCAGTGAGAGGGCAGCTGGCCCGTGTGGGTTCAGCTCTGTACTGGTGCTGCTGGTCTCAGTCATGACTGAGATGAAGAATTTCTGCCCACTCAGCTTCAAAATACTCCAAAAGCCTTTTCCTAGAAAGAGCTGATTTTTGAAGTCAACCAGTGCAGTCTGTGCATGGCCACTGCTCCGATGGCAGCAGACACCAGATCTCCATCAGCCACTCAAAGGATTTTCACAAGAGCAGCAAAGAGGTGAGATGTTCTCACCGGCTCTGCTGAAGGATGTTCTGCAAAAGTCCAACCCTCCAAAATCCCCAGGGAAGAGACAGAAGGAAATCCCCAACAGTGGGAGAAGCCTCAGCTGGCACTCACACTTCTATCAGCTGTCAAAGGAACCAAAAATCCACCAAAACCCAGTCTTCTTGGGCAAACCTTTCCCTTCTAACTTCCAGAGTGTGGGATTTATGTGGGAACTGCAGCGTGCTTCATTTCGAAGCTTGGTTTCCAGCAGAGAGGATGTGGAAGCCCAAAAAAAAAAGAAGCGAGAAAGCAAATTTAAAAAGCACCGACTCTGATAGGTTTTTACTAAAAATAATCACGTTTTAAACCCCGGTTGCCGGAGTTTTGGGCATTGACTCAGGGCTTCTGAATGCCTGGGGCAGGCAGAAACCGAGGCAATCCCGTAAGCGAAGGGGATTGTTACCCTGGGAGCTGAACAACTCCTGATTGGCACTGGAATTGCAGAAGTCTCACATACCAGGAGCTACTGCTGAGAAAATTTATGGACTCTCAGGAATCGCAGATCCATTCGAGAATCTGACAATTTGTAGACAACCGTCAAAAAAAAAAAAAAAGAAAAAAATTTAAAAAAAAGCTGCAAAAACGGAGTCCAAAGTCTCCGGATCAGCAAAGGATATGCACAAAATTCCCTCTCGTGTTATTATTGGACTGGGCCAGACGTCCAGACACACCAAGTTACTCAAGCTCGCTGTCAGCTCCGCCATAAATTTATGTGGAATTTCAGGGCTACCTCAGAGGGGCAATATTGGCTTAAGGTGTTTCCATTTCAGAGCCTTGTCCCACAGCAGACTGGTATAATTTGGGGGGGTTTTTTTGCCCAGTTTTGAGCTTTCTGAATGACTTTAGCTTCCCAAATCTTTATTGGCCACATATTCCTCTCCCAGCCCGCTCCAGCTCCACACTGCTGCGATCCAGAGCCTGACTGTTAAGTCAGACTTAACACCAGTCTGCTGTCAGTGGATGCTACTGTGCTATTTATAAACCCTCTGCTACACACAGGTATTTATGGCACTGAGTAGGGTCAGGAAGAACAAAAAAAAAGTAAAAGAGGGGAAAAAAAAAGAAGAAAAAAAAAAGTTCACTCCATTTTTATTAGCCCAATTCACAGCCAACCATATGGCCACAAACTGGGAGCCGCCAGCTCAGACAACTGGAGCAGCAGCGCTCCCTGAACCCTGCAAAATCCATTAGGTTGTGTTAAATATGGGGACATTTATCTCTGTCCAAAGAGAGGGGTGTCAGATAGTTAATAAATGATAACGAGTTCCTCTCTGAGCCCCCTGTGTTGGCCTTGTCCCTGATCCCAAGCCAGAACAGAAGGTCCTTTGCTGCCTGTGCCTCCTGAGGAGCTGCTGCCACTTCCCTGCCATTGGGCTCCTCCCCAAAAAAGGTTTGTCTGCTGGAATAAATCATCCCGATGGAGATACACAGTCCTGAGTGGAACAGGAAGGACGTGCAGCTGTGCCTGCAAGTGCTACTGGAGGGGAGATGAGTCCCCCAAGCCCCCTGCTAACCATGGGATGTGTTTTGGAGATTATTTAATGTCATTTTTGCTCTGTGTTGTTGGGTGGTTTTTCTCCCGTGGGTAGCTCTTGAAGGTGATTTGAAAACAAAGAGGTTTCTTTTAGATTTGTTAGGACAGAGGGTTTAGCCACCCGCACAGATAATATCGTGCACAACCAAGAGGAGCTCAGATGTTCCAGGTTCAATCCATGTCCCAGCAAACCCCACATCTCCCAAGGGCCTGTCCCACATCCTGGGCTGGATGGTGCCCCAAAAGCTCTGATGAAACCCATCCAGCTTTGTGGAGATCCAAGCTCTCATCCCAGAGCAGGGACAGCCCCATGAGTGTCATCCCAGGAACCTCTTGGCACGTCTCTGGAGCTCAGGCATTCCAAGGTAAATTGGAAATTCGGTAAATCCCAAGGTAATTCCCATAAACATCCTCCTCCCAGGGCTGCTCTGGGTCCCTGCCCAGTGCTGAGCCCCGCAGGCACTCCTGGCATGGACGTTGCCTCTTCATTGTGGCTTTCCCAAGGTCATTCCCATTCTTTTTTGCCTCAGTTCCCTATCTCCACCATAAAGGCTCCTCATGGCGATCTCCCCCAGAGCCCGAGTGAGGTTTAATTAATAATCCTGGCCTCTGAGGGAGTAACAAAGAGGCGGAAGGACTGGGGGAGGGAGCAGCCTGGAGCAGCAGTGGTAGGAAACACATGGTCACGGAGCTGAGCCACGGGCAGAAATTCCCATCAGGGAACAATGCTGCACCAGCTGGGACAGGAGAAGGTGACCTCAGGCCTCTCCATCGCCTCCAGCCCATTGTTCTATTGTGTCTTTCGCAGGGAGTTCAAGGGAATAAACAGCATTTTCCAAGCTGGCTTCGCCTCCGGGATGGTTTTCTCCCCTGCTGGATTTGTGTGAGGGAAGAAATCCAGCGTTGATGCACTCAGCACCTGCCAGGGTGGGCTCAGCCTGGGTGTTTAGAGAGGTCCTCACCCTGTCCCCAGGTGTCCTGGTGTCCTGTGCTGGAAGGAGACAGGAGTGAGCCGACCCCAGGGAAAGGAAGGATTCTGTTCCCAAAGGGATCTTCAGCCCCAAACGAGGGGGATGACTGAGAGTGCAGCTCCTCCTCTGCACCACAGCCATGGCTGGTGCACCCTCAGGGCCTGCTGGTGCTGGGAATGAGCCCAGGGATGGTGAGGAACCACTGTGGTCCTTCCCTCCTTGTACCTGGAGCGATTCACACCCGCACAACCCAGTCCCAAAGCTCCCTAATTACACTGGAGCTTTTAATCTCCCTACGGGCTGTTGTTTTTGTACCTCCTTTTCTGCTGGCTTTTCGGAGCTCCAGGAACAAAGCACTGCAGGGACCTGGTGCAGAGAAGTCCTTTGTCACCCACGGTGGAGCAGCACCTTGGGATGAGAGCTGGGAATGGTGTCTGCAGGGTGATGGATTAGAGGAGATGCACAGGGAAGCCACCAAGGTTCAGTGACAGCAGAGGTTGCAAGGACTTGAACCCCAAGCCATCCTGGAGGACTCAGCAGCTTATTTTAAACTTGTTATTTATCCCACACCACTGTGCTATTAATCCCCAATCCATAAATGCGAATTTTATGGACGACACCTCCATTGGCAGAGTGCAGCAAGAGACAATTTGGCAACTGAGAACAATTAAATATGGATGTGGAAAGGACCCTGTCTCCTAAAAGAAGGCAACAGAGGAAACCAGGAAACATGGAAGTGATCAGCAAGGAGGGAGAGTGGAAGTGGGGAGGCCCAGGGGCACAGAAGTGAGGGGAAGGAGAAAATGGGAGCTGGTCAGAGCAGCGTTAGCTGAGCCTTTCCAAGCAAAGGTTCTGCCAGCCAAAACAGCAGCAAGTCTGAAATTGGTTAGGGATTGTTTATTTATTCATACCACAGGACGTAAACTAATATAGTTCAATTCCCCCGGGAAAATAAAGCTCCTTTTTTTTTTTTTTTGTATGTTCAAGAATACATTCATCCTTCTTTCCCCTTTTTTATGAAGTTTGAGAGGCTCCAAAGAACCATGAAAGAGTCATTACAGAATTCCTGCCTCTTCAGGGATGAGGAATAACTTGTCAGATGGAAGAGTGAGTGGTTGGTACCTTTGAGATTCAGTTGTAAGACATTGATGATGCCTCACGGTTTGTGTTCAGGAATGACTTTTCCACTCTGAACCACTTTATTCATTTAAGGGTTTGCTGGGCAGTAGATGTGGCTGATATTTATCTGAAATTAATCCCCCTGTGCAGCAGGTTCTGCACTCTCAGGTTGAAATGCAGCTTTAGCAGGAGTCAATTGGAGAATGAATATTTACCTCTTTGGCTGCAGTTTGGAAGTGTTGAAGGTTTCACCTCCCCAACGCAAAACGAAAATGAAAACAAGCAGCTCCCAAATTGCTCACTTAGGAGAACCTGAATGGAACTTTAGAGAAAATACAAATCCTTGAGGAGAAAATATCCCAGGACCTGCAGCTGAAAAACAGAAATGAAAACAGCAAGCTCCCAAATTGCTCACCTAGGACAATCTGAATGGAACTTTATAGAAAATACAAATCCGTGAGGAGAAAATATCCCAGGACCTGCAGCTGAAAAACAAGGTCTGCAGGGCTGTGGAGGATAAACC
>VYZR01082384.1:0-46848 GCA_013400675.1 Oxylabes madagascariensis
AAAAAAAAAAAAGTTGTTTGCCGTAGGCTTGGGTGAAGTGCGAGATAGTCCTTGGAGTCATGCTCCTCCTGTCCTCTTCCTCTGCCTCCTCTCCACCCCCCCATATTCCTCCTCTGAATCCGTTTGCTTCTTCCTTTGCTTCACCTCTTTCCTTGCGCACTGCACAGCGGGAACCTCGCCAAGACACGGTCCAGACAGCTGAAACAGAAGAGGACTCTCATGAGCACCCATTCCCCGTCAGAACCAGCATGGCTGGCTCCCAGTACTCACCCCTCACGTTTTGGGATCACCCTGTTAGTGCCCACAGAGTGAAAGCAAAAGGCTGCACAGGTTTTAGAGGTGGGAGCCTGGCTCAGCAAAGCATCTGCACATCTGCTGAAGGGAACAAGTCTTGGAGTCAGTGGAGTGATGGGTGAGATTTGGGCACCTCACCAGACCTTCTGTCTCTTTCTGAATCTCCTTGTGTGAAGGGACACTGTTTGGCAAGATCTTTCCACCTTCTCCACGGATGATGGGAACCACAAAATGAGTCCAGGGCAAATGCAGCCAAATTTTATTGGCCACACCCCCACCCTTCTCCCCAAATCTCACAGCATGTCTTTGCCTCACTTCTCCTTTTGTGTCTTGATGTTCCTTCCTCTCTGCTCTTGGGCACTGCAGCTAGATTAAGTTGGGATGTCTGGTTTCCAGTTTCTGCCTGAGCAGAAAAAGACATAGGCAATTCTCAGGGTACGTTCTCTTAACAGAGAGGAGTGTTTCCAAGTGACCCTTTCCCAGCCCGTCTTGCCCAAGCTGGTGCTGCCACCAGGCTGTGACAAGGATTGGGCTCCTGGCAGTTGGTGTAAGGGAGCAGCAGTGCCTGCCAAGCCCATGCCGTCAGCTGTGAGCCAGAGCAGGAAACAAGACTTGAGCTCATATCCCCATCCGGAGGAAATGCTCCTGAACATCTGGAGGACACAAACATCTGGAAAATCTCCCTTAGCAGTGATAAGTGTGCTGGGCACAGCATTCAGCTCAGCCCCCAGCCGACCTCACACGCCTCAGATGGGAGCAGAGGGGTGGGGTTCTGGGGTGGGTGTTTGCTCACAGGAAGCAAACGTTGCCAGCACTCTTTTGTTGTTTTTTTTTTTTTTTTCCTTGGGAGCGGGGGGCAGGAGGAAGAGCTCTGCTGTGCTCATGGGCTCTAGCTCAAAAAGCGTCAAGAGGAAACCTGCTGTCCATCTCCACCTTCACGAGACCCTCTTAACACCATCTCTGCATACAGTGCACTTCTCTTTAGGACTCCAGCAGTTATTTAAAGGGGTGAAGGGCTAGTCCAGGTGCTTGGGAGACTCCCCAAAAGACATTAAGGGCAATATGCATGCACGCTTTTGTCCTAGTCCCAGACATCCTTAGATATAGATCTCCTTGGTGGACTCACCCTCAGTTACTCCTCTCTAAATTTCTGCCATGGAATGAGTTGGTTACAGAGACAGATATTCCCAGGTCTTTCACTTAAGGCCACCCAGCACATGCAGGGACAATAATAGGAACTCTCCCTGACTGCTATCCAGCAGTGTTTTAAATAAACTCATAATTAAAAAAAAAAAAAATCGAGGAAAGAAAAAGAAGAAAAACAGGCAAGTGAACATAAACAATCTGAAAAACACTGTTTCTGGCTCCAGCACACGCAATTTATAAAAGCAAACAGCCCCCTTATGGCTAATTCTCAACATTGCATCAGCTCCAAATATCCCAGGGGATTTATCTAATAGGGAAAACTCTTCTGAGAAACACAAGATTTTTCACAGCGAGACAGGCCTGCTCTAAAGCTTTAGGATGAGGCAATTTATATGAGTGCATTAGGAGGCAGTGCACCCAGCCAGCTCTTCATCTGAACCCTTCTAGAGCCAGTCTGGTGAGCATGCAGTGATCTTTACACCTTCAACACCAGTTTAACTCCTCTTTCAGAGCAGCAGCATGGGAAGAAGCTTTCCAGGGGAAAGCACTACAAAGCACGCTTTTTTAAAAAATTCAGTTGTATAGAATTTTGTTGCACAAAATAAGGGGGAAAAATAAACAACCTTTTCCTGCCACACACTTCCTCAGGAAAGTGGGAATTTTGACTTACCTTTTCTGACAGAAAAAATGCTGTTTCAGTCCAAAAGGTGCTTCATTAAAAAATACCTGCTGCTGAAATTGATCCTGCATTTGTTCGCAGGCTAGTGCATCTGCAGTCACCTCCTGCCCTGCTTCCAACGTTCCCCCACTGCACCCCATGCCCTGTTTCCACCACTTACCATAGTCACGATACCACACATTTACAGTTCATGCAGCCGGGGCCGCTCTCATCCGGGGGATTCAGCTTGCGCAGCTTGTGCTGCCGGATCTCCCGCACCAAGGTGTAGAAGGCATCCTCAACGCCCTGGGGAAAAAGCACGGCTTGAAGCAGCTGCCCACTCTGAGGAGGGACAGTGGAGAGAGAAGAGGGCTCTGCTCTCCAGCAAGGTGTCCCTAGCACTCTCCAGCAGTGCAGACTGCAGAGTTAAAGGTACAGAACCAAGCTGGGAAGACTAACAAGGACTTGAGTAGGTCCTCAAATGGAGAGCAAGATTGAATGAGTAACCATGAGGCTAAGGTGCTCTGAAGTCCCTGAGATTCATCAGCTCTCAGCAGTCTGAATGAGATTTGCCACTCAAGAGAAAAGCCACCACTAGACCACTGAAGGTGTCAATTCCATTTCCACCTGTGTGCTTTGGGAGCTCCACATGGTCCTTTCAGCACTGGTATATTCTGCCTGTAGGTCTGCCAAAATAGGCTATGGATGAGGTTAGCCAACTGACCTGAGCTTAGCTCACCTGCAGTGACTATGGAGGTTATTCCAGAGCCTTGGAGAAAACCCTGAGAAGGCATCTTCTCTTCACTGCTGCCATAGCACGATGATGCACTTCTCGTGATGGGAGGCTCACGCCTGGACTGGGGAGGGAACGTCCTGAGGGAGCATTTAGCCTCGAGGAAGTAACTAAGCCCATCCCTAAAACCATCTGTCTGCAAGGTGGTGCCTACCCGTTCCTGCCCCTCCGGGGCAGCAATGGAGGAAAGAAAAGAAAAAGAGCATTTTGTTTAAAAGTCTCTTCCTACCTGTCTGGTTTTGGCAGACGTTTCTATGTAGGGGATCCCGTAGCTCCGGGCCAGGTCCTGCGCTTGCCGGGTCTCCACTGTTCGTGCAGGGAGGTCACATTTATTCCCCACCAGCACCATGGGAACATCATCTGAATCTTTCACCCTCTTGATCTGCTCCCTGCAAGAGGAGGAGGTGTGAAGAAGTGAAGGAGCAGCTCCAGAACACTCCCCACCAGTTTCTTTGTTAAGATTTGACAGCTACCCCTCACTCCTGTTGAGTGCCTTGTGTTGAGCTTTCAGGAAAATGTGAATGACTACAGCACACAAGTGAGTAAACAGCAAAACAGGACACTTCTGGAAATGAAAACTAAACATACATCTGCTCTGTAAATGCAGCTATTTACAAAACAACTTGAATTATAATCTATATTAAGACATGAGCTTAAGATAGTTTAAGTTAACTAAATATGAATTCTCAAGCAGTTACCTGTGCTATTTCCGACATTTTAGATCAAGTAATCCCCCCCAAATAGGGGGGAAAAATAAATCACCTGCAACCAGAATTTGCTGAGCTGATAAAGCAGCTTTTGGCAGCTGTAACCTTTTCTGCAGATGCACAGGCAGTATTTGCTCCCTTTCAGTTTAGTTCAGGTCACTCAAAGTTGAGAAACCAACTGGGAACTAAAAAAGCTGTAATGCTCACTTCTTCATTCCAACATTGGATCTAAAACTAGGTGGGCGAGGATGAGATCTACCACTTCTAAAAATCTTGAAGGCCATTGTGACCACAAACAATCCATTCAATTCCCTTCTGATAGATAGTAACTTCCTTTGCTTAATAAATTATTTAACTTCAGATGCAAAACAGCTTTTTTTTTCTGCTCATGGGTCCAGAACATTTAACATGGTTTTAATTTAACAAATAAAAGATTTAAAATGCCAATTTCTGCATTTTAATTGAATGCAAATCTCCATCCAAAGGCAGCTGGATATTTATCACACACAAAAGAATCAATCATCTTTTTCTAATGTAGTAGAACATAGAAATGAAGTCTGACTATATGCATGATATGCCATAAAGCCATTTAAATGTTCTGTGTAACATCCTGATCAGCAAATGCAAGTACTAAATTTAGTGCACAGGCTACACTTAGCTGAAAAGAGATACCTCCAAATGGTTACTAACCAGGGAGAGCCAGCATTTCTCTGGGGAATACTCTTTTAAAAGTGCAAACACAAAGAACACAGGCTGAAGGGGATGAAAGCCAGTGATTACATCATGATGGCTTGAAGTCGAGCCATCCTACAAGCAATTCACAAGCACCAGCCCCAGCAGAAGGATGAATGCTGCTCAATCCCTCAGGTGCTTTAGGAAAATCCCATTCTTTGTCCTTTGATTCAGCTATAGGAGGCCAAATTAGTGCACCTGCGCATCTATTACACTGAACAGCCTTTTGGATGAGAATGAAACACCTTGGCAGCTCCGAGCAGCACCTCTGACTATAGAGCAAGGAAGGAAGGTGCCTGTCCTTGGAACAACCGGATTACTGGGACCCTGGTTTATAATGAGGGACAGGGATACACAGTCCGTTGTGGGCAGTGGACAGAGCAGGGACAGGCAGAGCCATCTCCTGCATCCTCTGCAAGTGCCTCCCATGGCAGCCAAGCCTCAGAAAAAGGCACAAGCAGAACAATCCCTCCCTAAGGTAGCATCGGGGTAAACAGGGAAGATTCCTGCTGTGTTTACATCACCCCCTTGACTCTTCAGCTCTGCAGGGGTGACATCAACAGAGAGAAGAACTGCAATAGGTATTGCGATGGGGTCCCTGCTTTGTCACTGCTTCCCCATACAACTTCTTGACCATATCACCTCCCTGACTCCCCTTCTGCTCCATCTTTGCCCAGGCTGAAGCCAAGCTCCAGTGGGGCAGGACTGTTTCTCCACACGTGTGTACAGCTGGCAGATCACAGCCTGGTCGTGACAGTGGACAGCAGGGCAAGCAGCTCTCCCTGTCCTTCCCAGCCTCCTCTCCCAGCTCTGGGGCCAGCAGAAGTCACTGAGATCGACTGCGCTAACAAAGCAATTCCACTAATTAGGGAGAGAAGAGGGGGGGTCATACAGGATCAGCTCTCTCTTTAGTCACCATAAACACTTAAACATTACATTACCAGGTCCCCAAAGGCCACAAGCAATCCCTTTGGAAGGGTTTTATTGGAGTCACTGACATTAGCCGTCTGCTCTGTCTCTTCCCTGGGGAATGGCCACTTGAGCTAATTGTCTTTGCTGGCAGTCTGTGCTTCCACCACGGGGCCTGATCTAAAAGGATGGGCAGGAGAATGCAGCAGCAAGGCCTGCCGTTTGCACAGGGCAAGAGAGAAAGGGCCCTTCCCAGGATACTGACCTGTACTGGTGAATATCTTCAAAGGACTTGGTGTTGTTGATGGCAAAGACACACAGGAATCCTTCCCCCGTTCTCATGTATTGGTCTCTCATGGCACTGTACTCCTCCTGCCCTGCAGTGTCCAAGATGTCTAACAAACAGGTCTCTCCATCGATGACTACTTGTTTTCTGTAGGAATCCTGCAGGCCAGGAGAGGCAAAGGAAGGAGGATGCATTAAGGGAGGGCTTGGATCTGGCTAAAAAAAGGGATGCAGCAAGTGCATCCCTGGGAAGATGCCAGGTCATGCTCTGCCCGTGTTCAGCTTCCATTAAAGAGATTCTATCTGTTTTGAAAATGGGAGGGAAAGGAAAAATAATAAAAAAAAAACCAAAGGAAAAAGGGAGCAGCTAAGCAGGTTTCTCCTTGTCTGTCAGAACCACAGAAAAGACAGCTCCTAGCTTCCTCTCCCAATTCCCAGCCCTGCCTCTGGCAGACCAGGTGCAGCTTCATCTCTACCACACTGCATAGCCCTCAACAAGTATTTCCTAAGCATTGTGTAGTCTCAGCTTTAATTCCTTCTGCTGAAAGAGGAAGGACACTCAGGAAAGGAGCTTTGGCCAACCAGGGCTTCCAGTCACTATCTGTGATCTGCAGGCCTGGAAGGTGTTTAAGATAACCTGGAAATCCAGTGCCTCCAATGTATCTCCAAAGCAGGCACCAGAGGCAATATTGCCATCAGTAAGGTTTCAGACTGGGTTTGATGGTAAACCTCTTCTTTAAACATGAGGAAAAAAAAAAATCACACTGTGAACAGGGTGTTTCCCACAACCAGTCTGTGCCCAGAGGGCTCCAGGACAGGTTAGAACTATCCAGGCAGGTCCTTTGAAGTTGGGGGTTTTCCCTGCAGCAAAGGCAATCACAACCTATCACAGATGTGAGGTCTGGAAATCACCCAGAGCATCCCTCAAAAGCTTTCATTTTCACGGCAGGCTCCTCATAGCACTGCTCCTCCCCATTATGCTTCTCCCTGTGCTCAGTCTCATCAGCAGGGATGTGCGGGGCAGCCCCTGCATGAAGGACATCCCTCATCCCTCTCCAACAGCCATCCCCTGCGGACAGTGCAACATCCTCAACTCTCAGCAGGAGAAGGAAGCCAAAATGAAAGGTATGAAAAAGGTACAAGTCAGCAGTCCAACCACACAGTGCTTTGCAGCCACTCGCAGAGGCTACAGCTGCAGTTTAATATTAATTCAAATGTTGGCTGCTCTTCCAACGACCACAACAATGTTATCAGATGAGCTTTGCAGGTCTGCAGACAAACAGCCGACACAGCAAAGGTCACCAACAGGACCGGCAGCAGCACAGAAAGGGAATGGGGCCAACACGGCCTCTATCCTTTGGTTCATTACAACAGCATCACTTGCTGGGGCTAATTAAAATCTTTCCTCACCTTGCAGAGAGGGCTCTGAAATCAGAAATGAGATCTGCCCTGCCATGACCTTTTCAGCTGTACCTTCCCAAAAAGTGGACTGCTGACCCATTGAGAATAAACATGGAGTGAAAGGCTGGCTTCCAGCCAACTGCTCTGAAGGCAACTGGCAGGCTGCCCTGCAGGAATGTCTTCCCATTTCTAATCAGTAATGTATCTGGAGCCTCCTTTGTGCAAGGGGACCTGAGTGCATCCTCTGCCCCAACAAAGCATCCTCCCACCACTGCACCTTGGCTTGGGACAGAGGACGGGCCTCTCAGCATGCATGTTCACCTAATTGCCAAGTCCCCAGTTCCAGGACGTTTCACCAGCACCCAGCATGCTGACAGAGAAGAGATCCCGCACCTCAGCTCAGGTCATCAACAGGCTACCCATAAGGCCAGCCAGCTGGCTTACAAGGCAGAGACATATAACAATCTTGCAGAGGATGCTTTGCAGAGGAAGGGAACAAGCTCTCCCCATCAATGCTTTGTGTACAGCTTCATTCGACTCCCCCTCCCCGTGAAGCTCAGCATGGCAGCTCAGCTGTCCCTGCCACATAACCATGACATGGCTGCCACTGCAGGGCTAGCTGCCACCAGCCACACCAGCACCCTGCAGCCTCAGCGCTCCTCTGCAGCCCTTCATGTCCTGCCCCACCTTGAGCAGAGGGGAATGCAGCCAGACCCAGCTGTGAATTGCCAGGCAGCAGAAACAACATCTATTTGGGTTTTATACTCAAGATCCCAGGGGGATGCTGGGAGCATCCCAGCTGTGCTGGGGGACCAGGCCAAGAGGCCCATTTGCTAAGCACTAGAGTCAGGATATGACCAGAGATTTGGGAAGCCCATTACTAGCTAGCTGCTAAGAACTGGAAGATGAACCAAATAATTTCCCAACACAGTGAAACTCTTTATTCCATCCCTGCTTATTAACCGTGGGACAATGCCAGTGGCATAACTTTCCTTGCTGCCTTGGCCCTACTGTTCCCAGAACAAAGCTCTTAAGGCTTCTTGACGGCCCAAGAGCTGGCCTGTGAGAGTGTGCTCTAGTGGGGTGGACAGCGTTGAGTTACACAGCCAAACATATGCACTGGTGAATCAGAAGGAGAGCAGATACCCAGTCAGGGTCTTTGCCCCAGACATGGGACAAACCTCTACGCCTTCTGCTCTGGGGAACACCTTCTCAGTGCACCCCAATCTGCTTGCACCCCCTTTGCGGCACAGCCTGTGCTCAATCCATGTAGGCAATGGGCAATGCCTTTGCTCCATGCACATATCCTCTTTCCCCCCCCACCTTTTATCCTGCTCGTTTCAGCATTGCTGTGCTGCTTGTTAGCTGGCTGAACAGTCATAGTCAGCTCCTGGGTATGATCCAAAGCAGCTTAGTCACAGGAAGGTGGTTTGTTGGTCACATTTGGATGGCTGGCAGGTAGCTCTCTGTCTTTTAAATCCCGATAAAATGAAGCATAATTAAAAGGAATCACCCTGAAATGAATCAGTAGTTGGTCGGGGTAGCAGGGGAAGCAAGGTATAACCAAGGGAGCTGCAAAGGCATCAGGGCTGGGGGTACCCGCAGGTGGAAAAGTACCAGGGGTGAGAGGGCTGAAGAGCAGCTTGTGGCAGCTTTTGGAGGAGGAGAACAACAGAATGGGGCTGGAGTGAACAGTGGAGGAGAGAGCAGGCATCTCCCAGAGCACTGCAAAAGTGAGGAGGGTGTGCTGGGAAATGCCATGCAAGGTTTACATTCCCTGCTGCCTGTTTACATGGAGAAAATTCCCTGCAGGGTACGTACAGGGAGCAGGCAGCTGGAGACAAAAAACACAGGATGCCAAAACCCAACACATCACTGTGTAAGTGTTGCCTCTGTCCACCTAAGGTCCAAGAGAGGATACATGCATGCAGATGTCTCCCCGGGGAGGCTGCTCTCCATGAGCAGCTCTTTTGCCAAAAACAACCTGGAATGGGTTTCTGAGAAAAGTATCCAATACTACTGCGGACAGCCACGTGAGGGGAGAGGAGCTGGGGACAAAGGCAATTGCATCCATAAGCAAGAAGACTCAGGAGCCCTAAATTAAATTCCAGTCTCTGCCATGGACCTTCTAGGTGACCTTGGCCAAATGATGTAATCGCACGTGCTTTTTAAGTGCTTTCTCTCCTTCCCGTCTGTAGGACTGTAAGACTATTTCTGCCTTTCCACCAAGCCCTGTCTTGCTTGTTTATGTAAGTTGTAAGCTCCTCAGGGTGGGGACTACACAGACAACACCTACCAGAATAGATTTCTTATCCCAGCTGGAGCTTTTAACCATTATGATAATAATAACTGCAGCAACCACAGCTGCATTTATACGCATCTGGTAGAGAATCCTTTAGGACTGCAGACAGGGAGGTTATTGTCCAAGAGGCGTGACAGAGATGCAATTTGCTTTCCCGGGGTGGACGTTACTCCTCGTGCAGAGCAGTGGTTGCTGCCTACATCTCACCCAACAAAGGTGTAAGTCATGCAGAGGCTAATTAGCACGTCGCCAACTATGGTGAAAGCAGATGAAGAATGAAATATATTTTTGAAATATCAAAGAAAATAATAATAGCACAATGGATATTGCAGTCGGGATCCCCCTCCGCCTCCATACAGTCTGTGAAGACCACAGGGTCCCTGACTGCTTCTTCAGGCAGAGTGCTGAGCTAGACAAGTCAGTGCTGCCATCTACACTAAGACACACACGCCACCCTTTAACTCCTTGTGAAGAAGCAGAGGCAGCACTCTGGGAGCCACAGCAGTTCAGCTGCTCAGCATGTCTTACTCACATAATATAACCAAGCTCTGATAAAACCTATTTCATCAGTAAAGCTCAAAACATCCTGCAGAAAAAGTCAATACATTTACTCTGATTTCATGGGAGGAGAAATGGAAGCACAGACACAAAATGGCTCTTCAATTCTAAACCTTTAATCCCTCCCTATGTTGTCATCTCATCAGAAAGGAAGACTTTTGTGCTGCCTCTCAGCCCCTGCCCTGCCTGTCTCTGCTGCCTCTCATGTCACCTCTCTTCAGCAGACACCACTATCCTTCTGCAGAAGATGTTAAGTCGGTCACTGCGACCTCTGAACACACACATAGTGACTCAGAATAGCTCTGCAAAGCAGAGAAACATCCCTGCTCAAGTTCAGACTTGAGACCAAACTGAGCATGCTCTGGGTTGGAGACAAAGGGGAGAAAAGCAAGAGGAAAACATGCAGACAGCCCGACCCCATGCCCAGAGCCACTTACCTCTATCGTGGGGTCATACTCATCAACAAAATGGTTCTGAATGAGCTGTATCGTCAAAGCACTCTTCCCAACACCACCTGCTCCCACCACCACCAGCTTGTATTCAGTCATCTTCCAGCTGACCCCAGCTCAGGACTTCCAGGAGCACCACCACCTGCAAGGACAAACATGGTCACCATGCTAAGAGAGGTTACTTTAAAATGGGCAAAATAACCTATCAAACCAAATACAAAAACTCTGTTTATCCTGTGGCCTGTTGCAATCCTTCAGCCTGACCATCTGGATGCAAACTTCACAGGTTCCTTGAGCAAACTTCAAGAGGTAAGAGAGCATTACTGATGAGAAAACAAGAGGTACAGGCTGCGTGCATCAACCCCTACACTAACAAGTTTAAGAAGTCTGGTTTTGCAGAAGTGCTCAGCACTGTCCCCAGTTTACCTTATCTCTCAAACTGACGATCTGAAATCTTTAGATAGATTTGAAACCCTTGGCCAACAAGGTTGGTATGTCAATTCCCACAAGACCAGGGAGAAAGGTCCAGCCGTGCCCAAATATGCTGTTACCTCCATGTCTTCACCCTCAAGGCTGCGTTAAACCTCAAACCGCATGGTAGGGTTGAGACGGTGGCACATCCACACCCTTTGCCTGTCCTCCAGCTAACGGTGCTGCTATCGCGAGAGGGAGGACTGCAGAAGGGGCATCCCTGCTCCCTGAGCTGAATTTGGCACACCCAACAGGGGGGAAAGAGATGCTGTCACAAAAGGTGCTGACTGAAGACGATGATTAGGGTCAGGATGAGCAAACCACACTTCCGCAGTACTGTGTACCTCCCATGGCCCTTCAGCAGCAAAAGATTCACATGCCCCCAGCTCCTCCCTTGAATTTTTGCTCCACGTCTGCTGAGAAAGAGGAACTAACTCAGGAAGATTACAAAACCCCTAAGGTTTAAATAGAAATCCACCCTCATTGGACTGCAGGCCCTGCCCACTGAAAGTCACTCCAGGGTCAGATACCCGTTCTCAGCCACCATCTGCAAGCTCTGGGGAAGCCACACAAAATGCAGCAGGTAGCAGGAAGACAAGCTCACAGTTCCCCTTGTCAGATACCCTTCAGTGTTCACAGGGATTAGAACCCCTCCTCCACCCTCCCACCCCAGATAGTTAAATCACTCCACCCTACTCCCCGGGTAGGGCTGGCCAGCCCTGCTCCTAAACTCTGGAAGCTGCTGCAAACTGTGCCAGCAAAGGCTGCTCTAGACCCAGACCACAGCTGATGCATTTGCTAACACAGCAAAGATCTAATGGCAAAGAGGCCAGAACTTTCTGCCTTCAATCCCCACCTGACTGCAACCCTAAACCACACAGACAGTTCCATCTCCCTGTCGAGCAGGGAGCAATCAGACACAACCACCTCTTGCTGAAGTCCTTTCTTGAGCTGCTGTCTTGATAGCAGAAAGGCAAACAAAGCTCATGCCCTTCTCAGCATCCAGAATCCTAAAGAAGGGCAAAGGAGCAAAAGAGCAAGCAGGTACCAAATATGATGCCAAACAGGACCTCTGGTTTGCTGTGCCGGAGAAGCAGTTAAACACCATGGAAAAGTGGTGATGGTAAATGAAGTGCAAATAATGTCATACCCTAGATGCCTACCTGAAAGTGACACTGCTTCCCCCAAAAGTCCAATGTGCATCTGTTCTGGCAGCCAGGGAAGAGCTGCAAATTGAAAGCAAGGCTACAGGAGAGAACCTAAGTGATCTCACTAATTGACTGTGCACACACATTACTCTGCTCCATTAATGCATGCCCTCACGTATGTGATGTTCTCACATGCACTGCTTCTCAGGGACAAGAGAGATCTGCACCCCAGGCTTCTGACCTCTCTGGGAAGAGACAGCAAGAAAAGGGGACTGAGGAGCAAATGTTGACTGGCCATCTCCACCAGCATGGCTGTCCAGGGGAGATGGCCCCTTCAGT
Organism: Oxylabes madagascariensis; assembly: GCA_013400675.1. Taxonomy (NCBI): domain Eukaryota; kingdom Metazoa; phylum Chordata; class Aves; order Passeriformes; family Timaliidae; genus Oxylabes; species Oxylabes madagascariensis. The sequence continues at coordinate 12,193 of VYZR01082384.1, forward strand.
GAACAGCTTCACAGCTAAACACAGAGGGGCCCTGGGGGGTCTGAAGAAACACTATGACCAGCTCCCACCTTTCATTACAGAGCAGGGAGATCTGCAACCCCCAGCAAAACACATGGACTTTGCTCTGCATCTAATGCTGATGATGAAGCAGTTGCCACAAAGATGCTTAAGGAAAACAGCACAACTGCCCAGGCCTGTAGGACTGAGTAGGGCAGTGAGAAAAGCTTTGACTCAACACGGGTGGGAGAAGACATAAGTTCCCTAGGAGGGGGTTCTCCCTCAAGACCACCCCAGAGGAAGGCACTGCCTACACAGCCATAGCAGCTTTATGGTCCACACTACAGCAGGAGGTGAGGGACAAGGTGGTCACCCACATCAGCTTGAGTGTCTTTCCCTGCTCCAGACCCCAGGTGAGCTCCATTGCACCGCAGAGGGGCAGCCACACTTCAGCAAACCCTGCATATCACCACCTTAGCACAGAGTTTTAAGATCTGGCTCCTCCACAGAAACACAAATCCACATCTTCTTGCCCCCCACACACCCAAGAGGCAGGGAAAATGAGGGGGGCGAAGGAGCTATTGCTACTCCCCACTTGTGGCCCACACATGGACAATTTACATACAAGAGCTCTGCAATGTTGGTGTTTGCTCACTGACACCATCCCTCGAAGGTGCTGTCACCTCAGCTAACTCTCCACTGCTCTGCCTCCCTCACCCCTGCCGTGGCCGGAGAGATTCTACAGCTTGCACAAGAGGGCAGGTCCAGCCTACCTGCTCCATACCATTGCTGCAGAACATGTCCTAATGCAGAGCAAGAGCGTGGGGAATGGATGGACAGCTCTGCGCATGAGAACTGCCTGAATTAATGTGGGCTAAAATCCATGCTCAGGGGACCTCACTTCCTTTCCCCAATGCAAGCTCCTCATGGGCAGCGTGCAGACCCAACTGCACACCAGTGCATGGACAAATCCCACAGAAGAAGCAGCCTGGCCAAAGGCTGCAGGGAAAGCAGAGATTTCCATATGGCCAATCTTTGCCACAGAGTTAGGCAACTGGTCCTATCCCTAAGCTTACCAACACCATCTCGTAACTCCCCCATCACACTTTTTTCTCCTGAACACGGGAAGGGCAAGGCTGCTCTTCAATGCACCCATAGTTTCAGCACAGGGGTGGCCATTCCTCAGTGCTATAGGAAGATCATCACCACCACCACCACCATAGGGGCTGGTTCAAGGAACAACCATCCCAAAAGCAATGTTTCTGGCTTCCGATAAAACAGACACAGGGAAGAGAGCGTGGGGTTCCTGTTAGAGAGATGGTAACAGACACCCCAGTTTTCATGCTGGTGACACACCGGATGGAGGTTTACAGCCTGTTGGTGGTTGTGAAAGCTTCTCCTGATGCGAGGATTTCCAGTTTCTATTGCTCAGCAGCCAACACAGAGCCCACACACAGCCGACCACAAAATAACAGAGGGAAGCACAAAAGCACAGCCTCCCAGTCCCACACAGAGCAGGAACAATGCTTCTCCCATCTTCTGCAAGCTCTTCAAGATCTGAAAGTCTGATCCGGGTCACCATCTAGTGTTTTCCTATCCAAATTTATCACCTCTGCAGCACCCCACTACTACACCCACCAAGAGCCACACACAGGGCTGTCAAGAACAGTTGAGAGAGACAGCAAGGAGGAGAGCAGTTCCAGGAGCACTGTCTGGAAAGAGGAGGGCTGGGATCCTCATGCCAAGCCAACAGCCCTAGTGTGGAGCCGGAGCTGCTGCTGCTGTATTTCCTGACCTCGTGGATTTTCTCCTGTAGCGAGAGGGCTCCTGGCTCCAGTTCAAAGCTGTCTAGGAAAGCCTCGCCGAGTGCTTCCGCCTGGCAGCAGCAGCTGCTCCCAGCCCAGTAGCCAGAGCCACACAGCTCCAGCAAACAGGAGCCATCTGCCAGCCTTGTGCAGGAAGCAGGGAGAGCAAGCACCCAGCCGTGATGGACACCAACATCCTACCTTTGTCTCGCAGGGAGGGGATGGAGGCGTGGGTGAGGGCAGAAGGCACACCACCTCCCCTGCCTGCACATGCTGGGTGGCAGCATGGAGGCCCTGCCTGCAGAAACAAGGACCAAGATGCTTGGCAGAAGCTGTCACAGGGCTAAGACCTAAAGTAGGTCTGAGCATCAAGGCTACAGGTGTTACCCAGAGATCCAGCTGTGTCCTGCAGAAAACAACCTGATCTTCTTCATGGTCCCTATTCTTTGATCCTCTTCATGGTCCCTATTCTCTAGCCTAGAGAGGTGGTTTGGGGGACCTGACAGTGACTGTGAAGCCTCCAGAAACTCACTCAGCATAGGTAAGGAACTCAAGGGGCTTGGCCCCATCAGTATGTCCCATCCCACCACCACAGTTTCAACAAGAGCTCAGGCATCAAGCAGAAGGGATACACAGTGGGTTTCCAACACATTCACTACAAGGGAGCCTCTGACACCCTTCCAATAGAATAACTGGAGGAGCTTTGTCTGTGTCCCCTGTTTCCTCCCATTACTTTGTTTCTCTCCCAGGACAGACACCAAACCAACTAAACAAGAGACAGATTTTTGCACAACACTGCTAGTAAGGCCAGCCATGCCAGAAGTTTTACAACTGTTCATTATTGAGCATTCACCATCACTGCACCTGCCCACTAGGAGTTTCTGCATTTAAAAGCATCAGAAGTCAGTTTCAACTCTGCAAATCTCTTTGGGCTCATCTCAGACCAAGCACCCTTTCCTCCAAAGCCCTGTCCAGAGGAACCATATGACCACAAATGCCACTGTGTTTGATTTTACTTCCCTTCAGCAGAGATGCCCTGCAGGCAGAAATTGTCTGCAGTCCTCTAGGAGAACAACACTCATCCCAGTCTTTTACCAGCAGTCATCCACACCCACTCATCAGGAATCCTACTCAGTGATTTTTGAGCATTGATAAAGCAAACCTTGTTGGCTTACCCCAGTGACTGTCCAGTCTGCTCCATTTGCTCATGCACAAGACTGTCATCAACATTACAAAGCACAGCCTGTGGAGGGACGGAAGGAGCCTCTCCAGTGGTGTGAAATGCCACCTTTTGTTTTCACTCGAAGACTAAAATGCCTGTCCAGCCTCAAAGAGACTAGGGAACTGAGGCTGGAAAGCTGACGCTCTGTTATGAAGCCTATCCAATGCCTCATTTTAATTTACTTGTTACTTTTTAAATCAACAAGTGAGCTACAAATCCAAGCAAATGTGCCTGTTGTCAGCTTACTGGCTGTGTACCTGCAAACCTCACAGATGAAAACAGTGAAAGGGATCCCAAAGAGAGAATAAAAGTTGCAAATACTGGCCCTGCTTTGGAGAGATGACTTGGAGATAATAAATGTCTTCTATTAGGGGGGAAAAAAGGATAAAAGCCAAAAAGGAGCAGAATGGCTTCTTCCATCCTCTTCTAGCTCTTCAAGATCTGAAGGAAAAGGCAGTCTGTCCCAAGGGACTGAGCACAAAAATACTGCTGCAGAGGAAAGGAAGAAAAGGGGTAAGGAATGACAATGTAGGAGGCTCAAAATACAGATGCGCATTCATGGAGAAACCTGTGAGAAAGAACAGCAGAAAGCTGTGGGCAGGTCCGAGGGATAGGCAGGTCTGGAAGAGAGGAATTGCCTCTCCACAGCAGCCATAAACATGTTCCAGCAGCAATGTGCAAGCCTCAGCTTTGCACAAGGTCTTTAACAGGCATGGACTGGTCACTGCGTCAGGCCCAGCCCTCACAGTTTCCAGTCAAAGCACCTCTGGCAACACAACCCCTCTGCCAGAGACTACCCAGCCACAAAGGGCTTAGGAAAATATGGAAGGACAAAGGAAAACAAGTATCATTCTCTCCAAAGCTGCTACCTGTTCTCTGCTCCCTGGGTCCTGCTTCAGCTGTCAGATATTTAAGTAAAGGACAAAGCTGTGCAAACACCTGCTCTTGGCAGTAAGAGAGTGCGACTACACTGTTCTTGCTTTCCCTCTCAAAAAATAAATATTCTTAATAAAGTTCTTTGTTAGCAGCTTGTTCCAAGAAAAACAACTGGTAGGTAGCTATAACTACCCAAAACAGCAAACAACCTGAATAAGTCAGTAACACAACAAACCCAGACAACAAACCAGCTACCCAGGAGCTTCCCTCTGGATGAAGGAATTGCCCACGCACCCACCCCATCCTTCACACCCAATACAGGCCACCAAAATTACTATTTTCCAAAGAAAGATGAACAGGCCCATTATCTCAGAAACTTGTAAGTCAGAACTGCTCATGCCTATGTCTCCAGCATCATGAATGTGGCATGAGGAGCAGCACAGTCAGGAAACTCTGGAAAGTGATGGGATATGCTTGAGAATCATGGGGGGACCTTCATCTTCCACCACCACCACTCTATTTGTCTCCCTGATACCAAGTCACTCATCCCACCACAGTCTCTGCAGAAGAACCAATGTTCCAAGCTAACTTCCACAGAGGGGAAGCACACTGCTCTGTGGGTAAATTGCTGCCAGCCCACAGAAAGGGTGGAAGAAACAGGCAAGCAAATTATGCATCCCACACCACTGCTGAACACAGACTCTTAAAAAAAGTCACATGCAGATGGGAGAGACCACCTGTGCTAGCACTCTAGTCACAGTTCTCTGCATCTGGCAGTGCCAGTGATGTGAAAAAACTGAAGACAGTTTTTAAATTGCACTTGTGATTTATGATCCAACACTTCAGCGCTCTTTGAGACTCTATATGAACAAGGAAAGAGGAGACTGGAGTTATGTTTGAAAGTTGGTAAAGGTGGATGAGAATGGCATGAAGAGGCCACAGGGCAGGTCAGGACAATGTGAGACACTTAAATAAAACCTGAACTCTTATCTTGCAGTCAGGACTTAGGACCTAGTGATGAACGTACCAACGTGTGTGGGAAAGCAGTGTGAAGGAGGAAAAGATCTCACTGTCAAGATGCAGAAGGCTGCAAACTGCCAGGATTCTCCACTTTCATCTCCTCTCCAGCCTCCCAGAGCTGAGCAGGTGGTTCAGAGACATTTCCCTGCCTGGGCTGGCAACCCTCCACCTTGCCCTAGAAAAGACTTCTCTCAGGCCTCCCAGCCTTTTTCAGAAAAACAAATGGTACTTTGTACAAGAGAGCTCAAGAGAAGAGGCAACTTTTAACTTTCCTTTACATTAAAATCCCACCCATAAGCATTAATGGGATGCAAGAAAGGCAGTGTGATGTATCTTGAGTATATAAAAAGATGGACAGGTACCCAGGAAACTTTAAAGCAAGACCCACATTATAGATGACAGTAAATGTTAAGTGTTAAAACACATGGTACACAACCATGAACCCAGGCTCTGAACAATCTCTTGGCTTGCCAGTCTCAGTACCAAATTGTATTGTGTTTCCCACAAGATAGAAGGTGCAATGAAGTAGAAACTTGGAGCAGATGAGTATGCAGCGCCAGTGTAAGTGGATCTCTGTAATTACAGCTATTAGAGAATATCAGGCTTTGGGGAAAACACTGTCCAGTAATGGTGTGGAATTACAAGAGATGCTGTCTCCAGGCTGGTTTCCTAAGGTACCTGGTATGTTCTGCCTGGTCCTCTTGCTGATGAAAGGAGCAGCTGCAGGCAAGCTGCCGGGGAAAGGTCCAGCCTCTCCCGTGCCCAGCGGTCCTGTCATGATGCTAGGGCAGGTTGCAGCCGTCTGGCTCTGCTGCAACAGCACAAGAAGGGACAAATTCAGATCTCACTACCAAGCTGCAAGCGATGGAGCACTCAGTGCTAGAGCTGAAGGCGGTGGCCATGCATGAACAGAAACATCATCCTACTCACTGCAGAGACAGGCAAGGGGATGCAAACAAGCCAAGAGACTGGCCCAAAGCCATCAATGGCGGTAAAGCTGGGAACTAAATTCAGGCAATGTGATTTCCCATCTGGGGTTTCCACCTGAGACAAAAAGCTCCCGGCAGAAGTTTTGGATGGGAAAGCTGTTGGTCTCCTGCTGAGTCTTTGTGTTGGGCTGTCAGAACTGGCAGTTCATCCCCAGCCCAGCTTCCCAAGGCAGAGACAATTGGGGAGGCAGGGTACATCAAGTGGGAAAGCACAGAGTGCTGTAAAAGAGGCCCTGCTCTCCAATTATCCCGATGAAATCACAATTGGGTCATGGGCACAGGCAGCCAGCAGAGAGGCAGATGCTCTGATCCACAGATAAGCACCCAGAGATGCAGGTAGGGCTGGGAGCAGAGGGGCAGGCTCCGCTGTTTTCCTCACTTGAAGGCCAGCTACAAAAAAGAGGGGAGTCACTGGTATAAGGTAGCTGCCTACATCACTTAAGAAAAGGGCCAATCCCAACCTGAGCACCACTAATGCACGGCAAGAAAAAGACCCCAGAGTCAAGAAACACACTCTCCCTATGAGCTTTCTGTTCTCCTCCCCTTCCTTATTCCTCCCAAACAACTGTTGACAAAGAAAAACTAGGAAACTGGTTTCAGGAAATGTATACAAGCCCTTTTCACTGAGAAGAATTTGCAATGGAAATAGGTATGGTTGTTCAACTTCCTGCTTGCTTTAAATCCTTACACATGTATTTTGCCAGCAAATACATGGATAAGAAAACAGGATAGTTGCATCTGGGAAGTTTCAAGAATTGTTTTGACAATGCTTTTAGGTGTTTGCTTTGGTTTTTTGTTGGTTTTTTTAGCACTTAATGGTTAAGAGATTTTTTTAAAGGCCAGGTTTTGGAGCAAAATAAGATTTATAAGAGTATTGGTGAACTCTAGTCTCCAGGAATGGAATGGTTCACACAGAACATGTCCTATTGCACTACAGCTCCTGCAGCAGAAAGCTCCAGACAGCCAGTGGCATTGGGTTTGGGTGATAAAAGGTGGAAGCTGTTGGCCAGCAGCATAAAAGCAGACAAATGAGTATCCTGGGACAGCCAGGTCTGCTCCTGCCCATGCGGCACTCACCCTCTGGATGGCTAACGAGCTTCCACAGAGAAATAGGGTCCTCGTCTGGGAATGGTTCAAGTCCCCCTAGAAGAAGGAATACAGAGCAGGAATGAGAGGGATCCCCCTCTGCAGGGACAGACAGTCCTGATTGTGTTGGACTCAGGCAGATCTCAAAATACACTTTGGTTAGTACCCAAGTTGGCTTCCCCAGCTTCCCTGGACAGCACTTAAGACCTTGTACTGAAAGAAGAAAAGCAGAGTCAAGCCCCATCCATCCTCTCTCACATGTGGTATTTCACAGGCCGCTAATAATATCTTACAAAATTTTATCTTTTCCAGGGAAAGGTGGTACAGCACTTTTCTTCCTCCATATTTTTCAAGACAGAAGGTAAAGCAGCACAGGTGCAACAGCATCTTCTCCACAGGTGAGTTGTGGGTGAGGGACAGTCCATTTTGGGATGAGGGACAGAAACTGAGTTTCCTTCTCACCCTTCCATTCCCAGTGGGACACCAATAAAGCTCACTCAAAAACAGAGCTCAAAGGAACAGCCAAGACCAGATACTTCCAGAACATCTTTTTATTAGTAAGGCTTTTAATTTACATGCTCAAACATAACAATCCTCCTGCGTTCATTTAGTCCTTGCAGGGCCTTTGCAGGAACACACCCTGATTTATTAGCAGAGCAGGGATGGAGAGGAAGGAGGCACCACAGCAAAAAGCAAACCTGCAGGGCTTGCTCTAGCACATCTGGGAGAAGCAGCTGGGAAAAATACATTAGAAACACAAGAGAAGGAGTATCTTAGGGAGCCAAAGACAAGGTGGCAGCAGAAAGAGGAGATAAAATGAAGCAAGGAGGCACCAGCTACTGGGACCCTGTCCCCACTCTCCTTCTCACCAAGATACATTATTAGCAGGGTGACACAATGTTGTAGCAAACATGAATATGCATCAGTCATTATGCAGCAGATATTCAGGGGCACACTGCTGATTTATGGACCTGGCAGCTGCAGCACCAGCCAGCTGCAACCTAGAGGGAGGGGGACAGTGAGCACTGCTGGCAGAGAGGTCCACAGAAGACCTCCAAACCCAGCCCTTCAACAGCCATGGCAAATGAATCCATCACCAAGTCTGTAGCCATGCAGAGCCAACCAATGCATTGTCTGTGCAATGCTGGGAAGCCATCACACAACCCAACAGAAACAAACAGAAACATCCAAAGGTTACAGTGCGGGATTTAAATTTGGATCAGCAGAACTTATTAAGTTAGGGTCGCGAATTACCGAAACCTCACTTTGCTGCTCATATTAAATCTCAGCCAATCAGACTTGTTAATGTGATGCTCTGCCCCTCCCTCTGCAGAAGTCTGGATTTAAAAAAATCCAAGCAATGTTGCTGTGGGTGAGTTAAGTGCACCACTGTCACATCATAGACCTGCTACAAAAAAGACTGGAGATGTGAGGATTTCAGCTCTCCACACTGAAAAGGAAGGCATTTCCCTTTTGGCTCTGGAGCAACCAAGGGACACTGTCCAAGGACTCATCCTGCCTATCTTGCAAGCATCACAGAATGGACACAGGAGACATACTACTTTGACTCTGAGTGGCCTCCACACAGGTTCATATATCCCACCCCTCAGCAACACATGACTGGCACAGCAGATCAAGGAAAAGGAACTCCACCCTGCAATGAAGAACCCACATTAAGTGACTTCCTGACGGTCACACAGGAAACTTATGGTAAAGCTGGGGATTTCTGTTCCCCCACATTTGAGCTTTTGTCATAAAACATGTGCTCATCAGTGGCTGCACTTGAGTGTGCAGGAGACAGGAGCACAAAGCCTTCTCCTCCATCATAGCCTCCAGCATCTGCTGGATGACCTGCACAATCAGCAAAAGCCAGGGGGGGTTTCCTTCCAGAGCTTCCTTGGGAGTCCACAGCAACGACGACAAGCAGGATTTGGGTGGGCTCACAGCCAGCATCTGCAGGCCAAGTAAGGCTGAAAAGAAACCACAGAAATGCAAGACACCAAGCCTGTGTCAGATGTGGTTTCTCAACACTGGAGGCCCAACAAGCAGATTCACAAGTAAGTGAAGCCTCTGAGAGCAGAAGAGTGGTTGAAGTCCCTCTGATAATGTCTAAAGGTTCAGTGTACCTACATCTTTGCAGAAACCCTCAGCTTAATTCCAGTCCCTCAGACAACCCTGGTAGAGGCAACGAGTAGATCCAGGTCTGGCTTTGGCACTGCACTTGACATGGCCACAAAGCTCCAAAGACCCTGCCCAACTTCAGTGTTCCTCTACACAGATCAACAATTGATGGAGAAAAGAGCAACACTGGGCTCTGGTCCTTACTTGCACCAGGCACAACAGAGCGGGCAAACACTCACTCCAGTCACATGAACCAGATTTGCTCGATTGAAAGAGGTACAGAGAGGAAGCAAACCATGCCCTGAGCTTCAGGGATGACATCTTACTGTGGACGAGTGTCAGAAAGTGCATGAACTGAATAGACAAAGAGACGCAAGGGAGCCTGGACAAAATCCCCCAACTGCAAACAGAAAGAAAACCTTAAAGTCTTTCGACCAAGAATGTCTTCAGTAGGAGGAGATGTCAGCCAGAGACCAACACCTGCATGCAGTTGGTACAACCCTGGCAAGCACTTGGTGACCAGACACAGCTGACACAAACCCCTGCCCTTAGCACCTGATTTATCCTGGCAGCGCAGAAAGAGACCATGCAAAGTACAACCCAAAACATCTGCAACATGAGCTGGAGGAGTCACAGCTTGGGAAAAGTAAAACAGGGAAACACGATCCTGCAGGTGCCCTTCTAAGCTGAAGCATCCTTTTGTCAGGTATGACAACACGACCTCCATCACAGATCAGGCAAAGACCCCAGGCAAAAGCCCATCCAGCAGCAGGAAAAGCACCTGCACATTTGAAAAAAACCAAACCAAAACAAAAACAAACAAACAAAACCCCTAAAACACCAAACCAAACAAACAAAACAAGGAAAAAAAAAAAAAAAGAAGAAAAGAAAAAAGGGACTTCTGAACTTTGAACTGTAATGCACTGTAATAACTGTGATGTAACTTCATTAGGACAGTGTAAGCTACAGCTGGGCAATTACATTGTTGGAGATTCTCCACGGCCCAAAACTTTCTTCTACTCTTTTCTGTGGAAACCATCGCTGGTCCCAGAGCAGGGTCTCATCCTGCCAGATTATCTGAAAAGTGAAAAACAGGCCCCTACACCAGTTTTCTCTTTAAAATTTGTCTAGTTCTGGTTGTCCCTGCAGTCCATATAACAGTCAAATCTTTATCTTCTGAAGCCACTGATTTCCCTAACACCTTGCAGCAATGAGATGCCAAAACTACAAACATCACTTTTTTAATACATGGATATACATGGCTTCTCATCGTCTTTCCTGGTGTCCAGCCATCTCCCCCCAGCCTCTCAGATTTTCTGGTCCTGCTGCTCAAGCACACCTCTGCAGCACTGGGGAAGCACACATTGCAGAGACATTTAGAAACACAGCAGCATTCATTGGATTTATTCTTGCACTTTTTAAGGCCCATGCAAACAGTTCTGTATTTGACCTGAAAAAAATAACCACAAAAGGCAAACTTAGACCTTCAAAGACGACTTCTCCTGACAGCCTTAAGCTGTCATTATCTACATGTAGTATGGACAAGGTGCAAGTTTTTATAGCTTCCCAAAGAAGGGAGAGGACAGCCCAAGCCAAGGAGTAGGAGCCAGACAAGTGAGGCCCACAACCAAGATCTCACCTTGCAGGTTCACCTTAAGGAAAGGGCAAAAAGTAGAGTCCTTGCATTGACGCCACTAAAGCCAAGACAGTCAACACTGGCTGAGGATCTCACTTGGTCTATTTTAATTTTCAACCTTAGCCCATTTGGAGCACTTACCCCTCTCTGCATCTTGAGACAGCAGTGAGGCAGACCGACATTACCTTTGAAAGCACAAATATATAATATAAAAAAATACGCCTTTGTTCAGCCAGGGAGGCACACAGAGTGCCTACAGAGCATTCTATAAAACTCAACCATCATAAAGTAGAAGAAGGAAGGAGGTGGCAGAGTTGTTTCTCCTCCCTGGAGATCTGGCTGCCGTGAGGAATTGGATATGGTGCTGGCACAGAGAACTTGCTCCTGGGTTCAGCAGCTGAGTGTTTTCCCAGGACGCTCTGCTAAGAGGCTTTCCCATACCACTGGCTCCTAAGCATACACAGACTCTCCCTAAGGAGTCCCTTCAACAGGGTGACAAAAATAAGTCTGCAGTCTCTGGGTTCATCCAGCCTTGTGTGGGTACAGGCATCTGTTAGACAGTGCCTGGGGACCACGGCACAGGAACTGCAGCAGTGAAGATCAAGCTGACTCATAGTTCTTTGGCTTTGGTTTAACATATAATTAATTAATAAATAAATAAACCAAAATCTGAATCTCCCTTCAGCCCACTGGGAAAAATCCAAGCATCTGCCTTCAATTCCCCAGCGCATAATTAATACAACTTTATTATTACTAAAACTGTTATATTTTCTATATGCTGTGCATGTGAAGATCTGTTACACGACCTACATCACTCTGCAAATCACTGACTGCTGGGAGTATTTCATGCTATCACCCTTTGCCATCAGCCCCCAGCAAATGAGTCCTGACCTTTTATTCAGTTGGTCATCCCTGCCCTCACAAGCACCAAAGACACAAGAACTGAAGCTCTGATACTTAAGCCATGATGTCTGGAAAGGGGGTTGAAAACTGGACCTCAGGGCACCTGAAAGCTCATATGACTACCTCCCGGGCTACAGCAAATACCACAAAAAGCAGCTCCAGGCAGGGCTGGGAGGACACAGAAATGCGATGTGCACCAAAAGACCTAAGTTTGCTCATACTGGTGGCTGCATCATCCCTTTTCACACCTTCAGGCTTTTTTTGGTCTGCTACTATAAATACAGACTGTAACAGCTACGAAGGTACTGTTCAAGTAATGGGAGCCTGGTCCTATGCATGATCTGAGGCTCCTCTCCAATTCCGCTCACCCATACCCACAAAATTTGCCCTTTGCTAACCACTGGAGGCTGCAACAGTGTTTGAGTAATGCTAAACGTCACTCAAGGCTGGTAGGGGGTTTATTTCTTTCCCCAGTCGTTTGGAAAAAGCAAGAAATGGACAGGTGATGTGAACTGGCACTGTTAAAGATGATCCAGTCTAATAAGATCATGCAAACTTCCTGGCTCTTGTCATGACCCCATCTGTCTTGTGGGCTTCAAGCGGGATTAAAGAATTGCATACAAGCTATGAAAATAATCCCCCTGAGGAAACAGTCATTTGGAAGAACTACAGAAAATCTTCACTTTTGGACAAGAACCACTTTCAGAGTTCTGGTGGTTTGGGGTTTGGCTTTTTTTTTCTTAAGGGAGCAGAGAACCACAACACTATCTGCAGTCAGAGGCTCTACTCTCCTCAGATCCTTGGTACAACAAAATTCTCTTTCCTTAGAAGAGTAACTTCAGAGCTTAAACTTGAACTCTGAATTTTTACAGTCTTGCCAATATTGTGAGATCTCAAACATGACCATTCACAGGAGCCTGGCAGAGACAAGCCACCAGTTAGTTTTTGAACAGGGGTGATGTGCTGATAAAGCTCCCTCTTCACTTAAGGGAGCTCACCATGTGTTGTTTTTCAGGGTCCTAAGGAACATCCAGCAGTCTCTCACTCTTGTACATCATTCACACCTAGCTAGAAATAAACTGCTGCTTGGTTTCTCTCTTAAAATCCTCTTGTTTTCAGAAAGCAACAGCCTGAGGACCACATGTGTCCCTACAATGAACCTTCAAGGCCACAGCATGGTGTAGCGGGTACAGTTCCTACACAGCTCTCATTGTTCCCACACAAGAACATCGACTGAAGAAATAAAATTAAATTAAAGAAATGAATCAAGTATTTGCAAAAAGCTTTTTCTAAAAACGGAAAAATCCCACAGAAAACCACTATATCATAGGCCAAACCAGCCAACTTTAACCTGAAGTACCACTCAAGCAAAAAGACAAGCTGAAATGGTTTGTAATGTGAGCATAGTAACACAAGATAAAAATTCCTATTCCAACAGCAAGGAAAAAATAGCACTCAGAAGACTGAAAGTTTGTCCACTTAGCCTCACAATCCATCCATCTTTAAAAACTTACAGTAGAGCTTGTCTCGCTCTTAATCAATTCCCTCCGTCAAAGGCTGATTAGGCTCTAGGATCTACCATTATTGCCTTTCATCTGTAGACTTAAGATTAGGACAGAGAGGGTGAAGACCTGCATTGAAGGAAAATATATTTGAGGTTAGTATTTCTTGCCCAAATGGAGAGCTTCCATAAAGAAGCTGTTTGAAGTGGTGGCTGCCATTCCACAGGCTTCATTTTCCCTTACTTCCTCAGTTTTGATCAAACTCAGGACATACTATGTCAACTCCAACAGGAAATGTGAATTAAGCTAACAGTCAAAAGCCTGATCAGATACAAAAGTTCATATAGTTGGCCTTTTTTCCCTCCCTGTCAAGTGGCTGCATGGTTGTAAGACAACACCAGTGTGACTGGCCAAGGTCATTGTGAAACACACAGCCGATGGCCCAGGCTGAGTTTTATAGCGTGACAACTACCCCACACCACTTTAGGCAAGTGTTTTATTCTTTATTCTACAAGTATACATTTTTAGCAAGTGTTTTATCCTTTATTCTACAGCCCCAAAGGAATTGTTGCTTTTGCAGAGTGCAAAATAAAAATGTAAGATCAGAGAGTATTCTGAAAAACACAATGAACACAGACTTCATGAAGATCGCTCAAAGGTTTTCCACTGTACCTAAACATGAAGTGTGCTCTCTAGGTCTAAACTAGATCCCTTTTCTTAAACCCGTGGAGGCAATTTACCCTCTAAAGTAGCCACTTTTCATCCAGTAGCTCAGAAGAGAACATGCAAGATATCTCCGTGAGCTGTGTGGGCGCCTGACACAGCTGTGACAAGCACACTTCATATAGCCCTCTTAAGATAAGGCTGCCATAGCTAAACACGGCAGAGAAAAGGTATTTACTTGAAACGGGTTCTCATTCTTTTGACAACATCCCATGGCATGAACTTTGCTGCTCTTGCACGGTCTGGAGCAAGGGAAGGACTCACATCCCCCAGCCACCACCAAGTGAGCGTGGGAATGCAGTGGGAAAGAAGGATCCTGCCACTCGGCTGGGCTGGCATTCCCTCCAGCCAGACCAAGCTCGTAGGCTGAGTACCCACAGCACCACGTACTGTCTGTGCCTTGCCCGCAGCAGCTGCAGAGCCAGCGAACAAAAGCTCCCACAGCCTCTCCGTAGCTGAATTTGCAGCAACACGTTGCTCCTTATGGAAAAAACCACAACATGCTCATTTCAAAGTAGCCAGCTGGTGAGGAACAACAATACCAAGAGAGGAAAAAAAAACACAAACCACTTAGCACCACTTCCCTTTCTTTCTCACACATGGAGTTGAGAAGCTTATATTAATTGCAAAGCATGAGAATCTGAACAAACATCCTCCTTGGGCAACCAGGGCCAACCCCAGGAAAATATTTGCATCTATGAGATGTGTAAGTTGTGCAACCAGCAAAATATCAAGATAGATAAGGCAGGGACTTTTCATTAGGATCTACAGAAACTCGCAACTCCATAGTGCTGACTCAGGCTAAGACAAGTTACTTTAGTTTTCTCTCCCTTGCCCTAGCCTTCACAGGGGAAATAATATCAGCCAAATTCATATCCAGTCTGCAGTCATTAGACAGTATTTGCAGAGCTGAATCAGAAATCAAAGCAGCTTTTGGTGGACTACCGGAGGGAACTAGGTTTCATGCAATGGGAGTTCTCTCCCCACCCTAAAGGTAAAATCTTAAGGAAGTTCTCGGTGCAATAACGTTGGGTCTACCATGGACACAAAAGGCAACTTGATGGTATTACACAATTTCCCATGCCCAAGGCTTGATATGGCCTTGTCTGCCTAGATTTAATTACATATATATGTTATCAGGGAGTTAGAAGGTCATATAGTTACAAAACCTTTGTGAAAGGAATGGATGGAGGGATGGATGGATGCTGGTTCCTCCTGCCAGCTTTCAAAGACCTGTATGTGCGCCTGTTCAACCAGGAGAGCAGACAGCTGAGTGACACTGCTGCAAATCTTCCAGAGACCTATAAATCATCTCCTGTTGACAAGGCAACCAGTGTGCTGTCGGTGCCAAAAATTAACAAGTAAAAAGTATTGTTTTGTCACAGTGCATCCAACCAGCAGCAGGTTGATGCCGGCAAAAGGCCGGCCCGAAGCACATACCTAGGAATGCACGGGAGCTGCAAGGACCCGATGCTGTGCCAGGTGCCTCCCTGTTGGGACGCTCTTCAAACACTGTCGGCTGTTTACTGTACCAAAGGTCAGAGGGAAAGGACAAAAAGGAAAGTATCAGAGAAAAAACATATGGTAACTGCAAGCCCTGATATACCTTCCTTACTGAATTAAAAGCCTCCTGAGGGTTTTCATAGTTGCCCTCTCTGTTCCCTAGAAGCATGAGATGAAAAGTACTTAAGTTTGTGGTGGACACATGTAGCCAGGAAAGACAGCAGGGAGAGATCAGATGCATTTTGAAGTGAGGAAAATGCACCATATAATGGAATATAAGGTAATTTTTTTGCCTTTTTCTGTAGCACAGTATGTGTGTTTCCCACCTAGGACCAGCCAGAAATTTCACCTCTAACAGATCTCCCGCTATTGTAAAGTTTGAAGTGACTGCAGTGCACACACTAGACAGACTCCCGAGCAGCATTTAATGGGTGTCTAAAGTGATGGGAAAGTGATGGGAATTATAGCATGAGTATCAACAACAAAAAAAACTGGGGTAGAAAACTGACTCTTTTTTTCTTCAGGGTTGTAGCATTGAATCATGCTGACAACACAGGCATGAGATGGAGGGTAAAGACTCAGGCATGGTACCATCCCCTACTGAGCAGGCTTGCAACCAGCTCTCGGCACAGGGACTCAGAGGCTGAGTTCAAGCTCTGTGGGCTCTTGCTGCGGACAGGTTTCTCACTCCCAAAACGCCCAGTATACTGCATTTCTGCCACCGGGCTAATTCTTCCCCAGCAAAAGGCATGATGGAACAAGTGCTCAAAATCAAAGGGGAAAGTCAGCCAGTCAAGAAAATCCTCCCTAGGCTATCAGGCTTTATTCCTTTCAGTTGGCTCAACTTCATTTTTCTAGTTCCTTCAAGAAGAGCTCTAGGTCTCCTCCAACCTGCTCCCTGCAGACCATGCCAGGGTCTTCAGAGAAACCATGAAGGTTCAGGTCAAATGGGATATAATCTACAGAAACTCACTCCATCATCCCCAAAGCCACAATATGGCATTTAGCAGTGTTTCAGTGTTAGGAAAAAGGCTCTCTTTCCCGTAACAGAAAGTTTTACCCACTAAGCCTGGAACACCCAGACATGCCACTCTTTTTGAGGCACCGGAGGGCTCCTGCTGCTGTCACCTGCTGAAGTCCCCATGCCATTGTTTCAGCCCTAGATTTAGAGGTCTCATGTCCTTCCCCACTCCAATGCGATACCTGTTTGGGCACATGCAGGAGGTCAGGAGCTCCTGAGAAGTACCCGAGTAACCTCTGACCTATGTCAGCAGCTACTTGGCCTCAGTATGAAAGGATGAGCCAAGGACAAAACTGTTCCACTCATACCTACACTTTCTTCCTTCACTGGGTTAAAATATCCCTTGGTCCAGAGCTGGGACAGGACTGGAGCTCGGCCCTAGGAGCACCTCTGAGAGGTATTTAACTCGGTCTTCCAGTTGCTGTCTGGATGACATCCCTCTCCTCCACTCCTGGCCAGCAAGGAATCAAAGTGAAGGGTAGCTAGCTTCTTGACCAAAGGAAGATGAACATGCTTACCAGATCAGACAGCCAAGGACAGATCACATTCAACAGTCTTGCCTCCTTTTTGTGCTACCCCAGCATGCTTAGTGCAGCTAGTCAAGGTGGGGCTCATCTCGCCTACAACACAGATATGTCCACAAGAGCACATCACCCAGAGCCTCTCTATCATCAGTGAGCAGAGACAGGCACAGTCTGTCTGATCTGTTTCAGGTATCCACCTGCATTACGATGAGGTGGAAGTGCTCCTTTCCTCTGCTGCGTGTATAGGGGGACTGAGGGGCTGGGATGTTAGATGTCAACATTCTAACAAAGACAGGGGAACTGCACGCTGACATTCCCCGTCTTGCACTTTACTGGTAAGCTTTTCAGAGAGAGACTATCTCGCCCTGCACCTAACATGAAAGCACTTCAGTCCCTAAGGCCTGAGGGTAACACTACACTTCAAGTGGGAGATGAGAGGCCCATGCCCTTAAGTGTTTACCATCAAGAAAACTTCACAACACCTTCCCTGTAATGATGTTCCAAGTGGATCCAAATAATTTTGGGGTATGGCTGAAGAGAAGGCAGAGCTGCAGGTCTCAGCCTGCCTCTGTGTTAGCAGGTGAAGAAAGGAGAACATCCCAGGCACCAAACACTTTGTGCCATGAGAACCCAGAGAGCCTGCAAGGCTCACTTTGTGCCTCTCCAGAGATGCACCATGACAGGCAGGGAAGGATGAACACATGCAGCAGGGCTGGGTCAAGGACATGGGAGAGGACTCCAATTTCTTCTAGTAGAGAAACTTGGGATTTACAGGCCAGCCTCGAGGACTCTTCTTTTCATGACTTCTGATACACAATCCTTTGGGGCAGGCAACACAGGAGCTTGATGCAGACAACCGCAAAATAATGAGTCTAGGGGCAGGAAGCCAAAGCAGATGGCACATGTTACATGGAGCTGTCATGCTGCTGGGCTGGCCAGGGGAGAGATGGAGGAGGTGTTCTGAGATTTGTGAAGCCATCAGCCCTCATGCTACAGAAAATAACAGAATTAAGCTCAGATGGGGATTGCAGGCAGAATAACTTCCCTGATAACAGGATGCATGGGGGATAAGTTACTACCAAGGGCCCTCAAATCAAATAGGGGGAAAAAAGCAAGAACAGAAGAAACTGCACAACATTCACCCAAGGTGGGACTGAACTGAAGGGTTCAGAAGAAAATGAGAAGTTTAATTCAGTTCCCTGAAAGGGTGACTTACTGTTGGCAGAGCTTTTTCTTCCACCCCAGCTGTCTTCAGTTGTCACCAAGCTCACAGGCTCCTACCTCAGATTTTAAGCATTCTCTCTTTGCATTCTACTCCCAACAGTACTTGCTCCCAATGTCCCAGCAGAGCAAGCCATGCTGAGAAAGTGTGACTGCTGGCTGTCCACCTCCATGCAGCAACTGCCAGTCACATCCCAGTTCCTCAACAAACCCGTTTGATTATTTTGATCTGTTCAGGTGGTAGTGTACTTTTTTTTTTCTCCTCCTCTGGGATTTCTTCTGAAATTGCACTATGCTGCAAATTGAATAAACTAATTCCAGGTGCAGAGACTTTGAAACAAAGGAGATGAAAACCTGAACTGACCTGAGAGATGCTGCGCTGCCCACCAGCCCAGTCACTGCAGACAACAGAGCTCAACCAACTTCAGTTAAATCTGAACAAGACTCACAGTGCTGTTGCAATGCACTTGCAGGGCTTGCCAAAAAAAACCCCATGTGCTACTTTAGTAGCATGCTCTGAGAAAGCCCAGCCCTCTCCTAGACACTCAGCTTCCCACTTCTTCACAAGGAGCACACTTCAGATAAGCAACTCTATACATCTGTTTTTTTTAAACTATACATCTTCCACTAAAACTCAGGAGCGCCTTCCTTAGCTTTCTCAAGTGCGTCTTTGTTTACCCTTTCCAAGGCAATTGCCTTGTTTTTCCTTTAAAATGGTAGAAATTTCAAGCCGGCTTTTATAGCTCAGTTTGCATCCATGGATCGGTGACTATAAAATCCAACTAGCTGCCATGGGCCTTTACAAATCCCCAGCCAGGGACCTGTACCTTATGGGCTGTTATCCTGCCCCACCTCTAAAGCTGGCTAATACCAGAGGCTCTTCCCTACCACCTCCCTCAGAGAATCACCACCAAAACCTCCCTTGTTGCCACAGCAAGGACTCAGCAACAACTGCCCTGTTTAGAATATCTGAACAGGCTACAGCCCCATTAGAATCAAAGGAGGAAGACAAACCTAAATCCCAGGAATTACACCTCAGCATGGACAGTTTCATCTCAGCAGCCTCCCTTTGCTCATCTTCCATCATGAAGAGGTTTATCATCCACTCCATGGTTGCTCTGAATTACCCCAGAGGTGAGCATATTTCAGCAACAAATTAAACTGTCACAATACATTCCTTTCTACACTGTTTTTTAAAACATGTGAGCCCTGGCTGCCAGAGAATTGTTTTGGAAAGATTAGATTAGGTGCCTCGGAAACTGCTTTGGAAAAAAAAAAAGTAAAGGGCTGTCACTTCTTGAAGAAACACCCTTTTTTTTTTTTTTTTTTTTTCTCTGGGAAGTTAGTTTTATTTTTTAACTTCAACATTTTGGTCAATTAACTGCATCTTGTTTTTTAGATCATTCCACAAAAAGTGTCTTGGTGCAGATGACCAGTAGGAAGATTGCTCATTTTGCAGTCATCTTCCCCCAGCACAAATTAAGATCCTAAAGTCCTCTGATTTTAAAAACAGTGCCTATCCAGAGGCCTCCAACATTTCTATTCAATTGACCAAATCTTCTTACTGTTTTTCCAACTCATAAGAAGATACTCAGTTTTACATGGGGATGTCCATCCATTTCTTCAGACACAAACCCCACTTACAGCCTGGAAGACTGACATGCAAAGGACTGCCATCCCAGCCCTCCACTCACATCGCTTCTAAGACCAGACACCTAAAATATTAAAATAACAGTCAAGACAGCCTTGCTTGAAATGTTAAAAGGAAACAAACCCCCATCTTCTCAGGGTTCACTGTGATAAGAAAGCATTTTTCTCATCAGAAAATCAGATTAGCAACACGTCAACAGCTGGGTGCTGAATCTTTTGACACTCATCAGTTACCAAAGGAAATGGGAAGCTGACCTTGCAGTCAAAGTGCCAGACTAGGACAACAATTTCTGTTCTCAGCTCTGCTCTAGGCTCCTCCTGTTAATGCGAATTTTCATTCCCCAGCTCCCAGCTGTAAAACAAGGGGTTGTAATAATGTCTCTCCTCTCCCTGCCCAGTCTGTGCCCCGGCTATAGGCACTGGCAGATACCTGGCCATTTTTCACTTTCTAGCAGGTATGAGGGGCAGCCAAGCCTGGACACTTCACAGATTGGAAAAGGGTGGCTGCTTGAGATGTAGTCACAGAGGAAGAAGAACAGCAGAGGTATAAACCAATGTCTACTGAACACAGATTAATGCGTTCATCATAGAAGGAATGTGAAGCAGAGGACATCTTATCAGGTCCCTGATAATCAGGTGCAGTAATTTTGGGGATCAGATGACTATAATTTGCTCAAGAAAAAGAGATTTCCACCCTCACCCATCTACCTCCCTGCTTTGCCACAGACCTGGTGAGACCCTGCACATGTCCCTGTGACTATGAGCCACACCAGTACATAGCCTTGTTTCTTGGAAAAACAGGGTTTGAAGCACTTTTCCAGGTCTAGATCTGACTCTCGCACACCGCTGTTTCCTACCTCCACCATGGTCATGGTAGTAATTTCTTTCCAGTGCATATGTTTTGAGAATCAATACCTTGGTATTTGGAAATTACAGGGGCCACCAGAATAGCTACAGAGCCATCAGCTGCAACTGAGCACCGCAGAATGGAGTACATGCAGCTGTACTCTCAGCAGGAGAGAGAGCAGCTCTGACCCTCTAAGACTTCAGTACAGCCACCGCACACCCCAGGAGAACAGTGAGGCAGAAAGTCAAGCAGGGATTTGTGTGCAGCTCCTCATCCTTCAGCAGCTACACTGACTGCCAGATGGAAGGTGACACCACCAACCAGCATGGTGATGTCCTCCCCCTGCCTAGCCCCCAGCACTGATCCTCACCCTGCCTCCCTCATCAGTGGAGCAAGAAGCCAGCACATGCTTGTCAAAGCAGGTCAGGGAGCAGACCAGTCGCCCAAGGCCGCCTGTGTGGAAAGTGGGACAAGCCCTCCAGAAAAAGCCGACTGGCCTCTTACAATATCACGCAAATCAGGAAAAGGCCGGGAGAAACTAGAGTGGGAGAAACCTTGCACGACCAAGGTTATATTGTAAGGTTATGTATTCATCCTCTGCACACAAGGAGGGGAAGCAAGGGGTGTGCATGCACACACTGGGCAGGAGGTATCTCCTGCTTTCACCAACATTTGCTAGGTTTTCATTCTACAAAGCAGAGTTGGGCTGTTCACAGCAGGAGTCTAACAGAGTGGGATCCAAAAGGAGCCATTGCATCTACGGATAGAGATCCAAGGGGAGACAATGAAAAAAATTAATCACAGAATTAGCATACACACAAGCCAGGATCAGTCCCATACAAGACACAGTGATGTTTTATTTACTTAACATAATCAACTACTGTTTTATCTATTTATCATACCAACCAAAGCCTGGTTTCTCAGGTCCAGTCTTTTCCTGGAGAATGAATTCCAGTTCCTCACATAACATTAAGCCCCTGACATCCAATGAAAAGCCATCAGCAGGGAAGGAGCATGGCTGCTAGGATCACTACAGAAACAGAGGACCTATTGCCACACCAGGAATACTGCTCTGGCTGCTGCAGTGGCTATCTGGGGTGGGATGGAATCCATCATTTGCAGGCTCCAAATTTATACATTCAAGCTTATTCTATACACATGGTTTGAAGCAGGCTGAATAGAGCTGGATGTAAGCCACAGAATCGCTGAAGATAGCACGAAGTGTCAGAGCGCTCAACGTGATCCTGGAGCAGGCCAACACAATGGCTGCCTGTTACCCCAAAAAACTGCTGATGAACAGAGCTCACTTCTCAGCAAGCCTCTAAACAAGATCCCAGCTTGCCTCAGGCACAAGCACTTGCTGGCCAGACTCTTTGGAGATTTTTCACTGCTTTGGCTTTCTCAGGGAATAGGGCCCCGTGCACTTCCACTGCCATCCAGCCATGCCTCGGTTCAGCCCTGACCAGCAGGAGAGCCAACGCACCACTGCAAATCAGCAGCCTCCACAATGCCTTTTTCCACTGATCTCCTTCTCACTTCTTTCTCTGCAGAGCCTTACCCAGGGAGAACAGGGCAGCCTGGAGCAGCCCCCGCTGTGCACACCTGCATCCCTCATTTCACTCCTACTCCCTGGCTTTTTAGATCTTGCTCCTCTTCTTCTCCCAGTAAGAGCACAACAACCTCTTCATTTCACAGGCCACAGCTTCTCCCTCACGTCTGCTGTTCTCTCAAGGATGCTAAACAAGCAGAAGACATACAGGCATCTTCCCAGAGACATTGCAGCAATGTCTCTTTTTTGTATTCGTCAAGTTATTGCTCCCACACACACATTTAAACTCAGCTCCACCAGCTCTTGAATTTAACTTGCATACGAGCAGTGTGATCTATAATGGATTTAGCTATGCAAAAGGAAAAATCCTCCTAAAGTTTGGCCCACAGCACAGAAGTATACAAGTACCTGGGCTGCCAATGCCTCTGCCTCATCAGAGTGCCTCACCCAGGGCATCCTACCCCTTCAGCAGATAGGCTGGATGTTTGCTAGTTACCTACTAGGTCGGCATCCCTCCTAAAGAAAAGTCCAGTGAGATAAGCAACCAGCTTAGCCAAGGCCAGACAGGGGGTCAGGACTCCCCAGCTCACAATCCTGTGGCTTTAACCACAAAATCATCTTTCAGCACAGAGATCAGCTGTTCCAAGAGCCCACACTGCTGTCAGATGGGCACCACAGGCAGGTCATGCATTAAGACAGTAAGCATGGAAAGACTATTGCCTCTGTCGGCATTCAGGTCAGTTAGCACCACACACTCAGGAAGCTGTAGAACCATATCCCACTGGTGAGAAGTTGGTAACGGGGTTTGGGTTTTACTGAGCCAATCATTAAACAGTGCTAGTCCCACATTATAGGGAAATAGGTAGCAACACACAGAATAAACCGGATCATCCTGAAGTATTTACCTCTGGATATCTGTAATTATAAACCAAACATCATCAGCTTCTCTCTCTCCCTGAAGTAAATAATTAACTGCAAAAGAATAGTCATCTCGGCTCCATCCTCCCCAATCAATTCTGCTTTGCCACACCGTGCTGCCTGGATTGCTTGCTGTATCAGTGCACCCCAGTGTTACCCAAACCCCTGCAGAAGACAGAGGAGAGGTGGAACTGTTCACTTCAGTACAGCACAGACCTCTCCTTCAGGGTACAAGGGGGCATCGTGGCATAACTCCCAGTACTTGAAGCAGACAGCTATGACATACACAGCTTAGCTCATGCACTGCTGCAACATCACTGCAACCATCAGCAGAGGCAAATCACGTACTCTGAGCACTCCCATCACACCCCTCTGGACTGCCTGAGCTTTATTTCGGAGGCAGAGCAAATTTCCTCCCCCGAAACACAAGGTTTTCTATTCCTTTCATTGTTTTTGAATTACCCTCCCCACCCCTAGATTTCATCCAGGGGTACACAAAACAAGTCTTCTTTATAACAGAAACCTCATTTTTTTAAGAGACTTTCATTTTTGAATACTAGATCAAAGTTGAATATTGTGACTGCTCGGTCATGCACTATAACCTGCACAATGACCTGTTCACCTCTTGCCACCTACCCTCATCAACCTGAATTTCATACAGACTCTGCAAGTAATAGTTAAACCAGAAAACGTCCAGAGCACTCGTTCCTTTTGTCCTACTGCAAGACACCTCCTGGCTGTAAACCCAGTGGGGAGGAAGTATGATGCCAGGAGGAAAGCAAAACTGCCTGGCAGGAAGGCTGGGTTTGGTCAGACAGCAGATGGAAGCAGGTTGCGTACAGATACACAACCAGCGAACAACACAAGGGCTGCCATTTGATCCTGGTTGCTTTCTTAAGATACAAAGTCAATTTCACTTTTGAAAGAGGCATAAGGAGAACACAGGCAAAAATAAGAGCTGGGGAAAACCTCCAGAAGGGCAGGAATACCCTTCCTGCAACAGCCAGAAAACACGGAGAGAAGCAGAGAAGCATTACAACCAAGCAAACATCTTCATACTCACACACAGTCTGGGTTCAGTTTTACATTTTTATGAGTTTAAACACATACCATATTTAGTTGAGCTGACTGTGAAGTGCTCAATAAAAAACTCCACCAGGCAGGTAGAGAAAAAGAGGAAAAAAGGCTAATTTAGACTCAAAAGGTATGGAAAGAGAGGTTCAAGAAAGAGGCAGAAGAAAGAATGGAAGGAAAACATGACACAAAAGAGATAAATGAAACAGATACCAGGGACAGTTCAGGAAAAGAGAAACCATGCAAAAATGGAACGAAAACTGGAAGGCAAAGATAAGAGAACAAGGAACATGCCATGGCAGATCAGTTGAACAGTAGTTGGCAAATAGATAATTAATTTAATCTCATCCGTATTAGTCAAATAATTTGTTTGATTAACACTCTTTTGTGGTCTTCACCCAGGTATAGAGTTGATCATGTATCATGTCATAAATATATTATTAGATTAATACAAGTAAAATTTAAACATACATTCAACATTTTTATCTCCTGCTTAATAAGCTTCTGGTTTAAAATAGAAAGCTGGGAATAAATTACAATTAAAGATTACTTGAAGCACAACCATTTTGCTTTTCCTAGACTGACAAAAAATACAGTATACTCTATAACTCATCTTGAGAGACGGAAGAGAATCACCACCCTCCCACAAGGAATCCCTCTCTAAAGGCAGTACTTTCTGCCTTTATTTTATTTTGTTTCCCCGATATTCAACTTTTCCGCTCCATAAAGGTTTTCCACCCCAAGAAAACCTGGTAAGCTCCAAGGGCAGCCTAGAGGAAAGGTAAATTAGGGGTGCACTGATAGCAGGAGGGAAGGCAGTGGGAGCCATATCCAGCCTGGAAGCAAATGTTTATGTTTGAGCTTTGCTCCTCTTAAAGGGAAGGGAAGTCAGGTGAAAGAAGGATGCCTCAGGATCTCTACTCTCACAGGGAAAAGTTTCCCACATTATCAGCAGCCTTCTCCAAACCTCTCTGGGAGAACCACAAAAAAAAAAAAGTCAATTGTCAATTTTTCAGGCTGTTTTTATCCCCTCTCCCCCAAGACTATAGCAAGGTCCCCTTGAGAATCCTCAGGCCATGGGGTGAAAGCCATCAAAGGCAGACCATCTCCACACGCGTGGTGGCAGGGCTGCCAGGGAGCTCTGGGAAGCAGAACCAGGCTCAATAAGGAAACCGTGGCCATGGCTTTCTAGGCCGACATCAGAGGAACACGAGGCTACTCCCACTGCTGTTCTACCTTTACCACTGGCAACAGTCAAGAAACAAATCCACCACAGGAAAGAACCACAACAAGGGCAACTCCCTGGGGCCGGAAAAGTGTCCCTCAGGTCATAAGTCCTGTTTAAATATCTCAGCATTATCCCAAACTGAGATAATTATTGCTAATTACAAGATCATTTTAATGTAAACATGAAGGGTATTACCACGCATACTTCATCTCTTTTTAATTAAAAGAAGTAAGAGGTTCGCTGAGATAAAAAAAAGACATGCTGACAGCTCCCACCCAAAAGCAGACTTTTCTGCAGTGATAACACCCATCAGCCTCCAGACCCACCGAGAAGACTGAACCGGGAAATCAATCAGCATCAGCCTCCCCAGTGCTGAAATGAAGCAGTTGGCACATTATCAATCACACAGGAAAAACATTTTACAAGGAGAAGGAAAGGACCAGACGCACAGAGGGGGGATACACATGGATTCAGTCATGGCTGCCTTAAAAACACTTGGGAAAATTACCAGCTGTAGAATTAAAATACTTCAGAGCTGTGAAGGATAAACACATCAGCAGTTCTGACTACAGCAACTCTTTAGCTGAGCCCACACCAAACTTCATGTGCTTTCCTCCATTCAAAACCAGTTCCTGTTCCAAGCTGCGTAACCTACCCATGCCAACCAGACTGAAGTACATCGTGACACAACCTCACCGGGAGTTCGTACCCTTTCTGTATTTCAAAGACCGACCCAGGACCAACTTGCACATCACAGGCTACAAGAGAGATGACCATCCAGCTTGGGACACTGAAATAGTCAATGGCTTGACTTGCCATGCAATGGCTTAACAAGCCATTCCTGCTGCACAGTCCTGTTTCCAGCTGTCCTAAGCATTTCTCCAGCAGCTCCAGAGTTCACCAGTCCACTTTGACTTCTCATCGTCTCTTTGGTCTCCAGGCTCGCTCCACTGCTTGAGGCAATTTAAAACACATCCCAGTCAGGACTTGTATGGGCCAAGCGAGCCATCGGATGCACCTTCACTTGGGGTGAAGGCGCTGCAGCCCCGGACCCGCGACACCCTTCGCAGGGCAGCAGGGCGCAGGCAGCCCCGGCACGCCGCAGAGCCCCGGCGGCAGCGTCCCTCGGAGGGAGGGAGGGAGGGAGGGAGGTGTCACCAGCTCCGCAGAGCCGCATGCTCACAGAACGGGGGACCTCGCTCACAGACGCACACAAATACCTGCGCCTCCCGCACCTCCGCCACCTGCCTGCCCCCTCCGCGCCGCTCCGGGCCTGGCGACGCCTGGCACCGCCATGGAGCTGGTCTCTCCTGAGGCGTGCCAGAGCCCAGCAGGTACCTGCTTCGGCAAAGAGCGGGGAGCCTGGTGCTCCCCGCTTTGAGGCATCACAGGAGCAGTGTGAAGGATGCAAGGGGATGAGGGAAGACGGGTGCAGTGGGCTGCAAACTGGCGAAGAAGAGGGGGTGAACACAGCTGCAGCTAAGGGGAGCGGGACGGCAAGGGGGGCAAGGAAAAAGGGCTGCAGCTTGGGAGGGCGAGGACAGGAGGAATGTGCAGTGGGTGCAGAAGGAGGGCAGGGGATGGAGGGCAGAGAGAACGGAGGGCAAAGGGGGTGCAGAGGTTGCGGCGCGGTGGTACCCCACCATCCTCCCACCCCAGCGGCCTGCCGGGGCTCGGGTGGGCAGACAGCGCCCAGGCAGCAGAGTCATGGCGCGGCCAGGCGAGCAGGTGGGTGGCCGCCACCGCCCCCAACACCCCGGGCCCCGCCGCCGCCCACCGGGCCGAAGGTCCGTCCCTTTGCACCGCCGCCCCGGGCACGGCGGGGGCACGAACTTGGCGGCGGGGGAACGGCCCCGCTAACAGGTGGCGGCGGCGCTACCGACCCGTGCCCGCCGGGCCGGCGGGCGCTGCCCCTGCGCGACGGCGCGTCCCACCCACCCCGACCCGGCGCCAGCCCGCTCCCGGCGGTCACTCACCGCCTCGTCCACCCCGCCGGGCGGGATGCGCGTCCTGGAGAGCGGGGCGCGGAAGTTTGAAGCCGGGTATCAGTATTATTCGTTTTTGCCCTTCCAACGTAGGAAAAACCAAACTAGACGAGCCGCGCCCCGGAGGGTGACCCCCGCCGCCTCCGCGCCCCGGGAGCCGCCGCCATCGCGTCCTTTCCCCTCGGGGAGCCCTCTGCGCCTCCCGCCGCGCGGCCGCCCCTCCGCAGGAGCGCCCCGCAGCCGAGGGGAGGGGGAGGCCTGGCGGCCGCCGCTGCTGCAGCCCGCCCTTCCCGCGGGACTGCCCGGGGCTGCGCTGCCTTTGTCGGCGCCCCACGGAGCCGTTCTGCGGAGGAGGACCGGAGACCCCCGAAACGTAGTGCTGATTGCCGGTCACGGTCCTGCCCGATAACGCGATGCGCTAAACTCGGCTCGCAGGGTACATTTATCTGGCCCCTGGAAATGCGTAGAAAAATAGATGACTCCAAATTATTCAAGTGCAATTAAGGCCACCGAAGAAAAGACACCTGAATCGACTCTGTATAAGGGAGATGGGGTTCAGTGAGGCTTAGCAGCAGAGATATGCACTGTCTGAGCAGAATTACTGCAATTTCAGATGCAGGTCCAAGCGTGTCGAAAGGCTCTTGTCTGATGCTCTTTGGGTCCCACAAGGAGCACTCCTGAAGCAGAGCTAGTAAATATTGATGGACTCAAGCTTCATGTCCTGAAATTGGGTCTGTCAATGCAGTGCTTCCCGTTCTGTCACAGTACACCAGACATTTTCTACTCTTGGGCACCGTGATTCCCCTATTACTATTTGAAAACTGGATAGTGGATTACATTGTCACTGTATTATCCAGCAGCTTGCAGAAGTAATCAAACTTTGATGCAGAATATGATGTCAAATAAAGTACGCATTCCTGGTAATGGAAAAAGCACTGTTCTGTCTGACGTATGTTTCAAGCACACCTTCACAATTTATTGTTTCCATTAGAAAAGTATTTAGTAATCTGAAAATCGATCTAAAAACCATTGTTCTAGATACTACGCTTGACACATAATAAAAAGAAAGCTCATGCCCTGCAGAGCTTGTAGCAAGAGCAGATTAAACATGTTCTAAGGATACCCATTGAGAGAGTTGTACAGGTTTTCTCAGGTCTCACGAACGTGTTGCACCAGCGCAAACAAACCTGCCAGAGCACTTTTCCAAAAATCAGCACGCAAGCAGACAGGTCCAAACAAAGAGGCTGAAGCTTTAACCTACCTCGAAACTCTTCCCTTGCTTCTAACAAGCCCTCCTGACTCTGAGTGACCTCTCAGTTCTCCACAGAAGCGAGGGCCGCAGCTGACGGAAAGCCAGCATCTCTCCCAAGCGAGCGGAGGGCAGAGCAGCAGCGCACACAAAGGTGATGGGTTTCTCCACAGGCAGACACACGCACGCACTGTGCACCGCCTCTGCGGGCTACCTGTCTCGTCTTGTTTTAGCCGTTTCGAACGAGCAGGCAGAGTACTGGAGCATGCAGAAATCCTGCTTTTTGAAGCACCCTGAAAACAGTTTTGTATTTTTTGGTACCTAGGTGGCCCAGAAGGACTTGTCAGGAAGCAAGCACCAAATAAGTAGTAAAATAGTCACAGCGATGGGACAACCTCAGTTTCATGTTTCTTGGGCTTCTCAATGACCTACAAGAACCATGAAACACCAGAAGAGGAGACTGAAACTGCCTCTCTCTTGCTCTTTCTTCAGTGCCAGATCACATCAGGCTGTAAGATACCTGAGGACTATTTGTTTGCAGACTGCTGGAAGACAGAGATGGAATCACCTATTGGTGAGTCATAACCACACAATCACATAGGGATGATGGCACAGACTTGCAAAGACAGAGAGAGTGATAATAACTTTAAAGTGTCTTCTTTCCCCTTCTACTTTTTGATAAAAAAGCAAAATACTGGGACTAGATCATCAGCTGTGGCAAAGCAAAGTAACTCCATTGCTTTTGTCAGAGTACAGATTTACACTTTCTGAGGTCGTAGCCCATTCTGTTTGTAAAAAATTGTTCTTCCTGAGCAGATTCTTCCTTCCTTTCTCTAAACTTGAGTTTAGTTCCTGGAAAATCTCTGACTTGCAGTGCTCTAACTGTTGTAAGCCTTGCTTGACAGGAAAGGAAGGCCAATCAAATACTGGGTCCACTGACATGCAGAGCGCTATAAAGGAAAATGAGGGTATCTTAGGTCCTTACTGCCACAGTAAAACTCCAAAAACAAAATGTGCAGTGGAGTTTGAAAAGCTGTTCCATCATTCCCATACGTTCAATTTTTCATGATTGTTTTCATCCAGCTGTATGTAGCTTTCAGTTGGAAGGCCATAACATGCTTATCTTGTCATAGCTTTTTGTACCAACACTCTACATTCAGTCTGTAAAGGTACATTACTGATTTTTGTAGGTTCTGTGACGCAAAATTAACTCCTTGATATTTTCACCCCCTCTTTAACTTCCGTAAGAGAGGAATTATAGAGAAGACATGAACTCAGCTGTCCACTCTGTGACATACCATCATGCCAAGAGCTTAGTACGCAACTGAACTTCCTCATCAGCTACAGATCAAGGCCACATTTTTTAAATTAGAGTCTTTTTTTGGAGTGATTTCTACTAGAAACACCTAAGTTGAATTATTCTTTCTTTCTCCCCAGTAAAAACCTCAAAAGAATGTGGAAAGGTCTTCTTGTGATCATCAAAATCATCAGCAAGTTAGGTAACAGTAATTTTTTAGCTTCACAAGAACACATACTTAAATACATCCAGATATGTGCCATATATTTTTTATATACTGGAGGGTTTATCAGTTCTCAGCAGACACAGAGAGTAGATTAGTGGTGTCGGTTGCTGTTGTTGTTCTGGGTCTCCTGTTGTCACTGTATCTACCAGTTCACCTGACTGTTAATCATGCAGACTGCTTTCTGTTTTTTTTCCATGGCTTTTGAGCTCACCCTAGTCCGTTTTCCTGGATGCACACTTTTTCTGTGTAACTGAAACTTTCTTGGAAAGTGTTTGCAAGGAAGGCTGTGTCACTGTGCTCCCTTCAACAATGTCTCTGAGAAAAGCAGAGATCTTGGTGAGTTTTGCTTCCCCATTGTAACATATTCTTCAGGATTTGTTAATTCAGTCCTCCTGCAGATACACTAGACTCAAGAAACGTGCAAGTCCTTTTCTCATACTGGGATGTTTTCTTGCTCATCTCTCCCTGAGCTTAGAGGTTGAGTAGTGTCATGACAGAAAGCAAACTGATAAGCAATCGACTTTAAAAAATTTCTATCTTTCTAGGGAATGCAAATTGTTTCCTTGTAGTATCTGACAGAGTAACACAAGTAACTTGCCATGGCAACCAGCTTATGTAACAGAAAAAAACCCTATATCATTACAAGGAGCTTTGTTACTGTAACAGGGAAAGAAGCTGAGACCTTATCAGTTTTATTCACTTGCGTGGCATGCATCATCTAGGTAGCAGAACCTGTCAGTAGAAGTTTGTGTTCGATTCAGTGCAACTCATCTGCCTTGTGGGCCTATCTGATACTTGGATCAAAGCTGAAGTGCAGTCAGAAGGAAAGAAGGAAGTGTTCAGAAGAATTGAAACAAGGCTGGATTCTCAGAAACACAAAGACAAATCCATTTCCTCAACAAGCTGATGCAACTCTGAAGATGCCAGTAAGGGATGAACCAATTCTGAAATTAATTTGGCTTGCATTCTGACAGTCTCCATTATTTTTCTGTCCTTTTTTTTTTTTTTTTTTTAAAGTGAAGTAAGTGCAGATCTGTCAAGTATTTTGGATTTACCTGGGACAAAGGATGGAATAGGCTTGTAAAGTCTGTCCTCAAACCCATTCTGTTTACAGGGATGCTTCTGGGAAGGACACACTCATTGCCACTCAGCTTGCTTGGGTTAATGAGCGAATTTAGAAATGGCAAAGGGTATCAGCTGAGGGCAGAGAGGGGAAACCCTCATAGTTACCACTTTGGGAGGAAATAAAAAGTGAGTTTTGTTAGCTCAGAGGAGGACAATTTTGAAAACTGTTATTTGTGCACAGAGGCCAGTGGAACTACCCTGTGCTGAGGATAGGCTCATTTGTAGATCTGGAGTGGGTCTAGGGTATGCTTTACTCTGGAGCTGGAAAGGATATCTTCTGTGGGACAGAGTTGAAAAGTGAAGGAAAAGCTGAAAGTTTCTTAATCCCTTGACTACTGATTTAAGCCACAAGTAACACAGCTCCAACTGTGTGATGGACTTAAGTGTATGCTCCCACTTCTCTTTTAAAAATACTCTCACTCAGATAAAATTTATGCTGTTCATGCACTAGTACTAATGCTTGAGAAACAGTGGCCAGCTTTCTGAGCTGCCTGGGGCCTAGCTGAATTCACAGGTAAAATTTTTGTGACTCATGGATAATTCTCTTCTATCTTTCTGGTGAGGTTGTAGAGAAAATACTGCTAGATTATGAACCCTGACAATAGCATGACTTGGAAATAAGCCTTTGAAAAGAAACTCTTAGTGTATCAGATAAATCTATGTGAGATACAAAGCTAGAGCTCACTCTTGACAATGAATTCTTATACTGTGAGTGACTGACTATAAAAAGACTTGGGAAAAATCTGAGTCTCCTGAAACACAAAGAAACCATGAGATAAATGAAAGTCATCTCAAAGGAACCATGCTAAAACTGTTCAACACTATAATTTAACACAGTCTCCTAGAGACTGGGAAAAGTCAGCAGGCTTGTCCTTACTGCAGATTGTACCAAGAGAGATACAGCCACAAGAGACATCACAAGTGTTAAATGCCAGAAGTGTGTACTGTCATCTCAAGGGCCTGGGAATCTTAGAGATACCTAAGACTTGGAAGCAGCAGTCCAACTGCTAAAAAAAAAGACCAGTCAGTCCTGGCTGCAAAGGGTTTTTAAGACTGACACTGAACTGCAAAGATATCCTGGAATAATCAATTAACAAAAGAAAACACTGAAGTAATTAATCAATCCTCAATAAATCAACACAATCTTCCTCTATATTATCTCCAAAGACATAACATTGCTTCAGATGATCCAAGCAGTGAATGGGACCACTTTGTTTTTAATCCCCAAAATAATGACATTAATATTGGATTAAATTCTACTAAATAAGAGTGCTCAGGCTTTCTTCAACCAAAACATTTGAAATGTTGCAGAAGATTCTCAGTGGGCAGAGCAAAGTTATCACTTCTGGAGGCTTATCTGATCCAGGACAAGATCTTTCTTATGATGGATTTCCTTTTTGAAATAAGCAAGGCAGCATCTTGCCAGGTCTCTGGCTTTTGCTCCACCAAAACTAGAGAGATACAAGATTCCTGTTGACTGAAATAAATTTTGCTAACAGTTGGATTTGGTCAATTTTGAACTGAGAATAGAAACTTGCAGAGACGATGCTCTGGAATCACAGAAATGAAAGGCTTTGTAATCAGAGCTTGGAAGTGGAAGGAGATTCATGTTCCATAGTTTAAAAATACAGACAGCTGCTGATTCCTTTTTTTGCTATTAAAAACCCCACAACCCAAACACACACACACACACACACACACACACACACAAAAGACATATTTCAAAGACTGGTCATTTCCCAGTCAGCCTCCTTGTAGAGACACTGTGGGAATGAACAACTATCACGTCTCCCTAGATGTGGTATGCAATAGTTGGTAACATGAGGCCCTCCCCCGAGTGGATGATGGGATGGTTGGACTTCAGATTTTGCTGTGTGGGGTGAGTGGGAGGGAGAGATGAGATACGGGTTTGATCTCTGGGTATTTACAAGCAGTGTGGCTTTCTAAACTGCCTGCTAGTTCCAGTCTGATCTGAAGCCCACTGCCTTCTGCAGTGTTTGTTTGTTCCTTTGGGTGTTTGCTTAAGCCCTCAACAAATGTTCTTTTTGGCTATTTGTGCTTTTTCCAGGGAGTTGTAGGTGATCATGTGGTGAATCTGGAGCCTGAGTTACTTAGAAATGACACTGATTCTTTCATGAAATGCCCCCACCTCATCAAAAGTTGCCGGGGTTGGTGAGGTCCTGTGTCTCCTTCCACTCTCTGCTGAGCCTGCCAGCATAGATCAGCAAGGGTCAACTACAGTAGGAGGCCTGGTAATGCAGAAATCTGCAAGTTGGGAGCCACACTGATTTTCCTGGCAGTGGCTTGCTGGCCTATGTACAGGAGCTTTTGCTGGCTGTCAGCCTGAATGGAATGTCAATCATTCCCTTGGAGCCTGATCTTCAGATCACTGCACTCTGAGAGAGGGCTTTTGCCTTCGTCTTCATACAGCAATAACTCAGGTCTTTGGAAGCTGGAAGCCTTATTTTTTGTTAAGAAGCCCTTGTGATATTTAGTCCCCATGTGATTTTCTTTTCCAAACTCTACAGAAAAGTTTGAACCCTTTGCAACTGATAGGCTATCAGGTTTATTTTATGGGACAAGTTTGGATCACTTACCATGCTCTGGGTCATCTGTCACTTTTGCTGGCAGGAGCTAGATTTCCAGAGTGGCAGTGGGATGAATTGCTAAGGGACGTCTTGTGCTCTATATCATTTCTGCATTCACTGATGTGCAACAGATTTATCTGTGTAGTTCAAGGCCTTTCCTTACCAGATGAGTTTGTACTGAAATCTCAGACCATCCCACATGTTCTCCTGGAGAAGACACTAAGATTATTGGTATTCTTTTTAAAAGAATCTTCTTCATCAGCTAATGCTGATTTTCTTCCCCTCGATATCAAAGAACAATTGCTAACTACATCTCTTTCTTGCAGAAATTTCAAAGCAGTGTTGCACAGCATGATTCAGGCATGCACACATGGTAGAACTAGATGGAATTAAAGACATTTGTGTTTATCCGGTTAAACTACTGGTTCCTTTTCCTTCGACTGTTTTTTAATATACTGGCCACACATTGTCTCTAACCCTGCCATGCAGCCCTCCTTCTCATCATCATGCTCAAGCTGCTGTGCTTTTTCTTCTCTTTTGTTAAGCCCCTCACTAAATTCTGGTTTTCCTTCTACTGTAAGGAGATGCCCTAAGCATTGGTTGCTATCTATGCAAGCNCTGTGGACTGAAGAGGAGGATAGAATCCAGCCTTCCCAGCATCTCTCTGCTTCCTAGTGCTCTTGACACTCCAGTGTATGCTCTATTCCTACCGAAGCTTAGTAAAGCTTGCTTATCTGGTCCCTTTCCATTACAGACAGCTGTTTTCCTCTG
>VYZR01082384.1:52622-76005 GCA_013400675.1 Oxylabes madagascariensis
GTAATGGGGATGGTTCAGGCATCAGTTTAATCACTGCAGTTGTTGGCAATAAATGATGAAAATTCAGAGAGCTTAAGGCACTTGATAAAGTTAAAAGCAGTGCACTTAGAAAAGACTCAATAGGCATATTGCAGAGGAGGTCAAAGAATGGGATAAATGGAGATTACTGTGCTGACATGTAATTTATGACCCATTTGCAGAAATAAATGAATTTATCACGTGTAGGTTATTACCAGAGGTAAGGAATGATGCCTGTAAATGAAACACTCTCTAGTTTTGGTTTATGCACTGCACACTTTTCTCATAGTATCACACTTAGAACCACACCCTACCTATAGCAGCATGCAGAGTATATTTACAGAAGTGAAGGATTTGTATTAAATATCTCAGGAAACAGAGCAACTGACAGACAGATATTTCATTTTCTTGGCTTCTCTTGCCTCCAGCACCCACACAGTATCCATCAAATTGTCTGGAGTCAAATCCTCACAGGCTTCACTTGAAGCTTGGGCAAGGAGCCAGCCTGGTTTAGAGAGCAAANAATGTACTGTGATATGACAGCACCTATCCAAGGGCCAAGCTGAGGTCTGCATGTTTGTCCTGAGTCACCTGCTCATCTCCATGTGGCAGAGGTATTTTAAAATGTTGGGCTTAAGCAACATTTCCTGCTGCAGCAGGAAAAATGATACAGAGTTCCTTCATAAACAGCGTTACAAATTTGATGGATGAAAAGTACTCAGATATTGCTGTGTCCAAATTAGAGACAATTCCTACTCTAAGATCTTTCCTTACCTGTGATATTTACAGAACCATGGTTGAAATATTCCTCAGGCTAATTCTTGCATTTTATTTATTGTCTCTCCTTTGTCTCTCCATCCAGACAGAGCTTTGTCATTATCCCTAGTCCCTGGTACCTATGCACAGCTCTTGCTGCAGCCACACACGCTGCTGGAACAAGGATTTTATTTTAATGATTACTGACCAGGAATTATCACAATGGTTGTCATCAACACAACACCAATTTATAAACATAGTCTTTGTGGAGGTTTTGAAAAGCCCAATAGCTTAGAGTTCGTTTGGCACCTCTTTGCAGAGTAGATGGTGCATGTTGAAATCACTTCCTTTAACTTCAATAGATTTGAGATCACGCCCATGGTGGGGTTATTTATTTCCCTCCCCTCCACTCCTACACCCTCCAGGTCTCTGTATTTCACTCTCCAGGTTGCCAAGAGCTGGGTGTGTTGCTCGTGTGTTGCTCATGTGTTGTGAGGTGCGTATCTCAAAGAAGGCGGAAGTGACCTGTGCAAACAGCTGTAGGCATACGTCCAGCCGCCCAATTCTCTAGAAAAGGAAATTGTCATCTACGCCTGGAAAATCTGCTTCCACAAACGGGGAGTTAACCAGTAAACAATGAATAGACAATTGCGTCCTAGACACTTGTGTTTCCACTGGCTCTTAAGGAGAATGAGAAGGAAATGTATTTTTAACACCAGCTCATCTTGTAACTTGATCTGCTACTGCAGGGAGGAATTAAATGATAACTTAGATATTAGCCAGCTGCTAGTGTTTGGTACACAAGATTACTTAGAATGGCCTGTGTTAGTACATCCACAGCATGGGATAAAAGTGACCATTGTAGGGCAGGACAGGGAAGCTTGTGTGTATTCCAAGGGGGACAGTGGTGATGTGTCAGGAGTTGTTGGGGGATACACATTTCACTTTGTCAAAAGTCCATCTCCGTTTCTAACAGTGGGTAAGCCCAGGAATGGAAGGTCTTTCTCAGACTGTGAAGGAAGTGAATGAAGGTGAGTCACAGTACTACAGGAGCTTCATGGCTCCTACAGGTAACAGTAGTTTGTGGACGTGGGAGGATTCCCATTCTGAATTTCTGTCTTCTTCTGAAGGGATTTGCTCTGCCATATGCCCACCACCCAGTTCAGGCACTAGGAGTTTCTGTTCAACCTATATAAGGGTTAAGCCAGAGTCTCTGCTAAGAAAAGAGGATGGAGTGTTTAGCCAAAAGTGCAGGCATTCAGGCCAAAGAGCAGTGATAAAATGCAGGTTTTCATGGCCAAAGAGCTGGCCTACAAACATGGCTGGAGTCCCCTGTGGAAGACAACATGCCATGTTCACTGCCATGTACTGTCACCAGACACTGGGGCTGCTGACAGATCCAGCCTTGAAAACTGTCAAGCAAGGCTTTTGAGGTTGGTGTGAGATTTGTGTGGACTGGGATGTGTTTTATGGTTTTCAATACTTGGAAACACTACCTGAGCATCTGTCTGGGTCTCAGCCAGCATGCTGAGTTAGGTAATGAGGCTGAATTTTTACTGAAACTTCTAGACAGTGCATAAAACATACAGAAGCATACCAATAATACATCTTTTCTCATCACTAATCTAACTTAGCTGCTGGAATGTAAGTACACAGGCCTTTTTCTAAGCACACATTATGCAGAATCAGAGCCAAGGCTGTAAAGTGAGTGCCTGGAAATCAGGTCTCTCCTGTCATTTTGTGGACAGGGAAACATTCTTCATTCTCTATGTGGATGGGATTCCTTCTAGTAGTCTAGAGGAAGTTAAACATGGCAATGACCCAAATATAGATGAATCCCAAGGCTTTCCAAAGAGGCTATCCATGGAAAAGGCAACCTGAGCTGTTTAAATTCTAGGGGAAATCCCAGTATGGTATGGTGGTGTGTTGCATCATTTTTCATTCCTCTATAGTATTTGCTGAACTCGACTGCAGGCTGCCTGCTGCAGAAGCAGTTGCGTAGACTCAAGGGTTCCTTTGACAGAGCAGAGAGGACCTTTTTTGCCTTTGCTCAGTTCATTCACTGATGCTGAGCCAGAAGGAAGCAAAAATCCCCTCATAGACTGGTGAGCTGAAACAACCTTGGGGGTGGGCAAGGCATTTTAGGCAAAAGGAGGACTTTGGCTCTTGGAATGTTAGATCAGGGAGCTGTGTCTTCCAGGCTACAGGTCCTGGCCCTAGGATTATATGGGCAAGCACAGGGATGCACAGGATATACAGTGTTTTTTCCAGTCTACAGAACTGCCTGGCCCCATTTATCTACCTGCTGATCTCCTCCCTCCACATCTGCAGACTGCACTCCAGCCACCTTATTTCCTGCCCTGCAGGACAGGGATTTGCTGAGGACTTTTGCCAGAGCTGTTGTCTGTAGTGTGGCTCACAGCAGTGCTGTTGCTGTGATGACTGAAAGCCCCAGTGTACATGAGTTGCATTCAGAGTAAGCTTCGAACTGTGCAAAGTGCATGCAAACTAGTGGTGTAATGGCATGCAAACTGGTGCGTTGACCTGATTAAATTTTTTAAAGCCCCAATTTCTCCACTGCTTTACATCATATGTTGTCACACTGATGGGAAGTGAAAATAGCAATCACTTTCTGATTTGGTAACATTTTATGGTGGCTTTGCATTGGCACAAAAAGCAAGTACACATTGGAAAGCTGCTGTTTCCCCTGTCTGAACACAGCTAGATAAATTTCACAGCTAAATCCTGCTTGGAAAAACAAACCTAAAAAGCACAGTGTGGCCACAGGTTCCTTTACACTGCAGCAAGTGATGAAAAAGAGCAAATGTTGCTCCTGAAAAACTGTGGAGAAAGAGTCACTGACCATAACTCCTTTCCAACATCAATTCATTTTTCCCTTAGTTTAATGTTGAAAACAAAGCTGTAACTCAATCATTGACCATGGAATTCATCCCAGAAGAAATGCAAGGACCACCAACAATGTGGTCCAGGTGTGGATTATAAATATCATTAGGAAGAGACATTCTGTGTCCTAGGGGCATTAATCTTGCAGCCAGTGCTCTTCCTTTTGTATTTTGATTTTAAGCCTGCCACTTTTAAGGCTTCTCAGCAAGACTTTCTGTTACAGAGGATTCCTACCTCAATAAGCACAGTGATACACCTAAACTGAATGAAGCCCTATAGCAGTAGTACAGTTGTAACAACGTTGGGTTTTGTACCTACCAATTCTTTGGTAAAAATTACCATCTGGCAGCTGCAGAGAAGCTTTGGACTTCTCCCATACCATGGGACAGGATACCATACACTGGAAAAGCATA
This sequence comes from Oxylabes madagascariensis, assembly GCA_013400675.1. Classification (NCBI taxonomy): domain Eukaryota; kingdom Metazoa; phylum Chordata; class Aves; order Passeriformes; family Timaliidae; genus Oxylabes; species Oxylabes madagascariensis. Next base: position 56,714 of record VYZR01082384.1, read on the forward strand.
TGTGTGCGGACAGCATCCTTGAGCTTTCCAAAACCAGGAAATAGTTTGACCCAAAAGAAACTGAGAAAGGTAGAGGGCCTTGAACAGAGGCACAAAACAATCATAATTTATACACAGGCATTTCAAGTTACCATTGAGTCATCTTGAGTCAGGAATTATATAAACAAGGGCATGCTTTTCTGGCTCTCAGTATTTTTTTCAGATAAGAAGCTTTTGTTTCCTTTTTCCTGTAAAAACGTAAAGGGAGAAAAATACTACATTTACTGATTTATTTATTTACACATTTTTATTATAATTAAGGCAGAAATAGGAAATAAGCCCTTCTGGAATTAGGCAGTCCTGGCTCAGTGGCTCAAATATTAATACAGTGCCCTGTCTCACCTTTGCCACCCCATGTCTTTCATCCCAATCAATCATCTTGACTGCACAGTAATGCAACTACTTCTGGTAGAATCTCTTGGTCGTGAACCAGAATCTGCTTTTCTAAAGCAGTAGAACAGAGGAAGGAAGGATCCCTCTGGTGTGGCATCTGCACTGGGTATTGCTTAAAAGTAAGTGGGATTCTACCAGAATTCTTCCCTCCCAGCAGAGCTGAGTCAGGGTTTGAGCTAAAGAGATATCCCAACACAATTGAAGCCTGTCTTAAGCTTACCTTTTTCCCTAAGAGACCCTACACCATGACATGGTACCATTTGCTGTTTTTATTGCCTTTTAATACCCCAAAAATTTACCAAGCCAAGGAGGGTGTTCACTTTCCTTGAGCAAGCCTGCAGCAGTGAGAGGAGACAGGTTCTGCCACTGAGTACTGGCTCAGGACCTCGGAAGTGCATGGTCACCTTCAAAGGCCACACACAGTTTCTGTGCGACTAGTTTGGTTCACTTGTTTATAGAAGCAAGGGTAACATAAAAGTATGAATGCCCATCTTTCAGTGTGAGTTAAAATACTCTGTAAAAACTGTTATCAAAAGTTTTTCCAGGTCTTGTTCAGTTTGAAAAGATACAGTTTTGTACAAAATGCCAAATGTTTCCTGACGAAGCTTTCCTTTCTGATTGCAGTTTATGAATTCACATAAGCCTGTGAAAAGGAGCAAAAACAAATGCCCAGATTCATCGAATCAGAGAAGATGTTTTATTAACTGGATTGTCTCATTGCCCTTTCTTTTCATGCCAGGTGCAGTGACAGAAGAATAAATTCAATTCACAGACTCCTGTCATCCTCCGGATCTTTGGATCAGTTGTTTTTCCCTCTCAGCCTCATTAATTGCTTCTGAGGATGAACTTCTTAACACCTGCTGTGGTCGAAACTGTTCTTACATCATCTCCTGAACACAGTGACTTCAATCACATGAAATCATGATGTTAATGCTACAGTTGAGACTTCAAAGTTGTTTCTGCAGACCTGAGCTGATTTTTTTTGAAAATGCTACAGTAGCTGCCAGTTCTTAACCAATAGAAGAATTACCAAAGTTATCAGTGTTCTGCTTATCATGCAATACAAGAAGATGGGAAAATTTTCTAGCAGAACTGCAGTCTGGGTGGGGGTGGCAGTACCGTAGGATGAGTTCTCCACTTAATCTCAGATTAGTTTTGATTTTTGTCTTTTTGTATAAAAAATGAGATGAATATCCTTGTTCTGTATTAGCTACTTGAACCAGATGACCTTTAAAAGGTCCCTTCCAACTCAAATTATTTTATGATTCTATGAAATTTTTAGTTGTGCTAGAAAAGGGATTCTCACAAGAAAAAAGGTGATTACAGGGCTTACTAATGAGGGTAAGAGATCAGGTTGCAAGGGGAACTATCTTCAGAGAGACACTTTGAATAATCTTTCAGAATTGGGGAGACATACATATCTAAACGACTCTGATGGGTTATGTGCAATAGCAGAAAACTTTGCTCTGACCAGAAAGTCCCCTCTGGTTCTGTGTTTCTGAGTTGTAGGACAACAAAATTCTTATATGTTAATTATGCAAGTAGCAACAGCGATTATCTATTGATCATTAATATTAATTATTGACTGGATTGATTGGATGTTGCTTGTGACTGAATAAAACCAGAAGAACAGAGAAATCTCTTCTTGTAAAATAAGACTCCCAAAGGAAAAGCATGTTTATCTAGGCTTGGCTTTCAGAGGAGGTTTCACCCAATTCCTTGGGTTCATTTGGGTAGCACCCATGGAATTAATCCAGAGTAATGCATTTTGTGGAGTTCCTGTAAAGGTGACATCAGAATCAGGTCCGCTGTCTCCAGGTAGGTCCAAGGTATGCTAATTGTCAATATTAAGATTCTACAACTTTCTTGGATAAACTGAAACATAACTTTTCTTTCCTGTAAGGCTTCATGAATGTACAACATGGTTCCTGGATAGAGATCACATCAGCTCTACAGTTATTAATTTACAGATTTCTCACTGACCTTAGCTCAGCTCTGGGAACGGTGCCACCACAATTACAGTAACTCTGAATAAAGAGACATAAAGCTTCTGTATCTATCCTGAAATTGTGCCAGAATTTTCTCTTCCTCAATGATGGAAAGACGCATTTCTTCGATTGGTTTCAAATAGTTCAGACGGCATTGACCATAAGTAGATTATTTCCAGCAAAACAAGGAAAAGAAGAAAACTATCATGCAGATGCGTACATACACAATACATGTACTCCACAGATAATCTTTGGGAAGTGTGTCCCAAGAAGGTGTATGTTGGGAAACTGAGTCAAGGTGATTTGAACTAGTTACCTGGAAAAAAAAAATGGCAGAATTGGGAATAAAATTCCAGGGACAGATGCTTGTTTCAGTATTGTTTTCACTGAATCACACTACCTTCCTGGAGCACGTCAAGGCCCATTGCCTTCCTTCCTGTGAAGATGGGCAGCTGGATCACAATGACACCAGGTGGAGCTGAGTGTGCTCATCACCTTGGAAAATCAGGCCCCTGGTGATTGTCTCTGATGTTAATTGACCATCAGATCCTGCAAGAGGGGAGTCAACACATTTCCTGACCCATGGTCTAAGTGTTTTCCAAACTCAAGAGTAAATTGAATGTAGTTATAGAGGAAATGCTGATGCAATCCACCAGCAGCTGCTGCTCTCCCACATCCTCACAAAGAAGCGTGGGGTGAGTTGCATGCAAGTACTGCAAAACCCCAGCCTCTTCTACGTGGCAGGCAGGACTCTGTGCCTTCCCTCCACACTTCTTGCCTTTCTGCCTCCAAGAGAAACACTGCTAAGGGCTGCTCCCAAGAAGACACTGGGGACCATCCTGAATGTAAACCCCTGAAAAAGCAGGCTTTACACGTGGGATCACTGAGCATACAGTCTCATCTTCCTAGGTGCCTGATTTATGAATCCTGTACTGAAATGGGGAAATGTAGATATCTTCTAAGTGTGAGTGGGAATGGTAAGAGCTGCACTAGAGTTGCACTCGTGCACTGAGATGTTTGATGATGGTTTGGTGTTTTTTGGTTTTGTTTTGGTTTTTTTGTTTGTTTTTTGGTGGTTTTTTTTATTTGTTGGTTTCGTCTCGGTTTTGGGGGGGGGGTTTTCTTTTTCTTTTTTTTTTTTTTTGTGTTTTTTTTTTTTTTTTGGTTTTTTTGGGGTTTTTTTTATTTGTTGGTTTCGTCTCGGTTTTTGGGGGGGTTTTTTCTTTTTCTTTTTCTTTTTTTTTTTTTTTGTTGGTTTTGTTGGGGTTTTTTGTTTGTTTGGTTGGTTGTTTTTGTTTTTGGTGATTTATATGGGGGGGGGGTTTGGGTTTTTTTGGGGGTTGTTGTTGTTGTTGTTGTTTTAAGGTTTGGGGGTTTGTTGGTTTTTTTTTTTTAATGCAAAATCATTTGGTGAAACCAGCCTTGTTATCTGCCACAGGCTGCATTTTTCAGTCTTTACCACACTGCGGGCGTGCGGGATCACCTTTGTGCACGATGATGTCATTAGTTTTTCATCGGCCGGCAAAAGTTTTGGATGTTGTGTGGGACAGAGATGTCCCCAACCCCTCCTTCAGCCGTGTGATCACCCGTCACCCAAATCCCACACAGAGCCCCGCTGCCTTTCCCGTCCCGTTCCTGTCCTCAGTTCCGTGCCCACCCCCGTTCCCCCCATGCTGCTCCCGCTGTTTGCCGTGCCACTTTTCCCACTACAAGCACGCTCCTCTGCTATTCGCAGCCCCGAACCCTTCCTGCCTCGGCTCTCCAGACTCTCCTCCTCCCGGGGCGGGGCCGGTGCCCTGGATGGACGGACGGACGGACGGACGGACGGACGGGAGGATGGATGGCTGGGCGGGCCCGGGGCCGCCCTGGTGCCGGGCCGCGGCGTTGCCGGGCGACGGGGCCGCCGCGCTCCCCGCCCGCCGCGCTCCGTTCTCCGCGGCCCCGGCACTGCCGGCAGGTAGGGACGGCCCCTGAGGGGAGAGGGAGGGCGGCGGAGCCCGGAGGGGAGTGGGGGTGTGGGGACGTGTGTGGTGGGCGTGGGGCTGGGCTCCCCTCCTTCCCCAGGGCCGGTGCCCCCGGGTTTGAGGGGCGTTGCAGAAAGGCCGCTGTGGGGACCGTGGGGGTCGGTGTGGGACACACTGCCTGCTGTGGGACACTCGGACTGCTGTGGGACACTCGGACTGCTGTGGGACACTCGGCCTGCTGTGGGACACACGGGCTGCTGTGGGACACACTGCCTGCTGCGTGTCACCTCCAGTGCTTCCCAGAGTTTGAAGACCCCACCAAAGCATGTGCATCACTGTAGCAATCCAGCCTAGGTGCAAGTGGAAAGCACATGAGGTCTGGGACCGAAAGTCTCTGCTTACGTTCTGGAAGATGTAACAGCGTGTTTCAGTTTTGTGTTTTGGTGGAGCTCTGAGGAGAGCAAAGTTGATGAATAAATAATCCTGGGCCGGTGTAAGTTGTAGAAGTATCTCCAGGTATTCCACACGGAGAGAACGTGCTCCTCCATGGCGCCTCCTCAGTTTCTCTTGGAGGGCTGAAGGGACTTGCCGGGCTTTAGAACTTACAGGCTTTAGGTTTCATTCAGCTTCTTGCAGAAAGGGCTCAAGTGTGGTCCCTGTCCTGCTCGTGACCCCTCTGTGGTATAGAAAATGGTTTCTGTCAGCAAGAAACTCGATTTACCCCCTCATAGTTTTTAGCAGTCAGTAATTAGTTAACTGCATGCCTTCAGCTCTCCCAGCTCTCCCTTTGTCTTGTCTGTGAGCCCTGTGCTATCCTGGCTCTGCACCTGTCTCCTTTAGCTGTTGATTCCTGATATAAATGTTCCTGCTCACCTATTGTTTTCCATTTCGACTGCTTTTACACGGCAACATTTTCTGACAACTGATACAGTGAAAGTAGGCTAAATATTGACATTAACCTTTAATCCCATGCTACCCCAATGGCAATGTTTTCTCTAACACAGGATCAACTTACTCCTATCAGAAAATCAGTGTTCTTTTTGCCCAGTAAAAAACTTCTTTTCCCCCACCTATGTAGATTCTTCTCTATCAAGTCCTTCACCTTCTCATGGTCTCTTTGGGAACTCTAATGAGTTACACTTTCATTAAGCTCTTCTAGGCTCTACTGCTTTGTGTCCTTTTCCACTTTTAAGCCCTACTGAGCATGGACTTCTGCTTCTACAGTGACTAAAGTACTTCTCTTTGTTAATTGCTAAGTGCTCAGAATCTCTTGGGTTTGTCTTGTTTTGTTTTTGTTCTCTTGAAGACTGTGTTCTTACGGTTGTTTTAGCAGGACATGAAACAATTAAATAACACTATGAGCACCTGTCAGTCAAGATAAATGAAGATAAACGGCTGTGACTACTAAATTAAAATCTCTGTTGGAGAGGAATGGGAAATGATGCAGAACAACAATGGCATTGGAAGAAAAGGTAAAATAATTTCAAGTGTACAAATTACTGAAAATGTTTCAGAACTTTTTACAATTACTCTCCCATTTAATGGTATTATTTTTCTTCATGTTATTTTGTCTGGTTTCAATTCGCCTAAAATCTTGGATTAAAAGTACAGCATTCAGGCATGTCGGATCTCAGAGTTGCTGGCATTAACAGGTTTTGTTGTGGAGGTTGTGGTGGGGGTTTTTTGTTTGTTTGTTTGTTTGTTTTTTTGGCTTTTTTTCTGGACTTTGTGCTCTCTCTCTTGGCTTTAACACTGAGAATGACTATGCTCCTGTAGGTCTGACCTCTCAAGGGATTGATATATGAAATATCTACCTGTAGGCAGCTCAATTTGTTAGTTGTACACTGCTGTCACAAAAAGAACAGGCTCTGCCCATGGCCTGGGATACCATCAGCCTGTTCTTACACGATTCAAGGGACCTGATCCTATATGAAGCAGGATGCAGATTCTATGTGAGACCAGATGTGAGTTTAGCACTGGACTGGAATTATATGACTGATGATCATGCAGGTGCTTTTCTAACTGAAGTTCCTTAGGGGACACAGTTAAAGAAATCACGTTTATCCTCAATGTTTGAAGTAGTAAAAAAAATGCTGCAAAATAGTAACATTATGTAACATATTATAAATTTGGGATTGCTATGTTTGTCACTAATGGGAATGGATTAATATTTATTTGTGAGGAATTATGAAGAGGTTATTTTTTTAAATTGGAAAATTATTGAGCCTCTCACAGAAATTAATTATTTAGAGACATCTGCATAATTTTAGTTTACTATTTTAATGGTTAGTGTTTTTATACCTTCTATGGAGTCACACGTGGGCTTGAAAAAAAATTGGAAGCAAAACCTATTTTATATCAGTAGGGTCACATATACTTGCTATAATACAAATCAGAAGACCAGATTTGCCATGGCAGATGCAATAAATACTAACATGTCTGTATTAAAAGGAAAAGATTGTGGACTCTGGCTAGTTCAAAGAAATATTATCTGATATTAAAAAAAAATTAGAAAGCACACGTTTCTTTGACTACAGCTTCTCACATCTGGAAGCAGTATTCAAAGCAAGCTGGCTGTTAATCTTGCATATTTTACATCTTTAGTTTTAAATTATTTTTTAGAAAGGAGCTCTAAAATGACCTTGGATTTCTTTTTTTTCTTCTTTTTTTTCAATGTTCCTAACATATGTGGTGATTGGGCATGGTTTTGCTTTATTTTAATGGAGTATCCACCCAAGTTCAAAGTGGGGAAAAGAAACATCTGTAGAATGAAGGGGCTTAAGTAAATTATTGATACTTGGGAAAGATCATTCAGCTATTGTGTTTGTTACCTGAAAATATAATCTTGCAGCTGGTCAAACAGACAAAGAGTGTTAAAACTTCTGAGAATAGGACTTGAAAACAGTGGAGGTTCGTGTACTGTCTCTGTGGCCATATCTTGACTTTTGTGTGCAAAGCTGATCGTCCTGGAGGGTAAATGGCAGAAATGAAATTCTTTACACGAAATGCTTCAGAGGGAAGAGGAGATGAAATGAGAAGATGCAAAAGAAATCTATAACTTAATGAATGGCATGGACAGTTGGGTGTATCCTCCATAATTCTAACTGCTGTTGACCTAATTTCTAATTTTAGCCTCCAAGCAACTAATGCCTGTCTTCCACAATTTAAATAAATACAATGCAAAAATGCTCTTTCTCAGCTTTTGAAACTTCCTGATGAAATTTCTGTGTCTTCTTTAGTCATTGAATGTCCTGAGACGTGACCAATAATTGCTTCCCCGTACACCTCCCCAGCTGTTGAACACAACACACCTTTTGGACTGGGAAGATACTGATTGCCAGAAATTACAGCAGCATGCCAGGGAAAGGATCACTTTGGACTATCTCTGCTTCTGATAGTGTTTTTCAAGGATCTGGTTTTGACTACAGTAGTTGCCTTGGTCCAGCAGGACAGTTATAATGCCACCTCATCAGTAGCCCAAACTGATTTGCCAAGGTTCCTTTTCACTGTGAGTCTTCTGCCCTTGCTAAAATTTTGGAAATGTCTATTACTAAATATGCTCCTGTGGCATCACCCACTGGTCAGTGTTTTTCTACAAGTTCATCTAGAATCTATCTCTTTTTATACAGTCTGTCCCGTGTGAGCAGCACATTAGAAATCAGAAACTTCCCGGTGACTCTTCAAATGCTTTGCAGGCCAGGAAGGAATCTCTTGCTTCAAATAGCTTGATTACCAAACAAAATGGACTGAAAATTGTTTGAGGACAACCAGAGTATGTTGAAAATGAGAAATGCCATATTTGATGCATTTTCATCCTGCATAAAAGTTTGTATTTCAAAAGGCTCATAGATGCAATGTAATAGTAGCTGGGGAAAAAAAAAAAAGTCCGTTTTTATTGTCCTTCTGTTAGGTGGAATCTGAAAATTCTTCAAAATGGTGGATACTTAAAATTGCTGTGAGGACCAAAACCATAGATTTTCTTCTCTGCAGCTTTGGACTCACTCAGTTCTGAGTCCATGGGTTAGAATATATTTGTTCATCTTGAAAAGATACTGATTCTGCAAAACCTTGCTTTGCTTATGTCCTTTTTTAGTATGTCTAATAACATGCCTAGCATCTGAATTTTTAAGTAGTTGCTGAAAATAGATAAAGATAAATACATCTTCCAGTGACATCTACATTTAAGGCAGGATCTGCACGTGTCACAAGCACAGATATTTTGATTCCTGTGTACCTTGTCATTAGCTATCCATGACAGGACCCCTACTTAAGAACTAGAGGATTTTAACTAGACCAGCCTAATTTCTCCCTTATTTAACATCTGGACACTGCTGGATAAAAACTTGTGGCAGCTTGTGGCCATGAAGGGCTAAATGTGGCATCCTGATCCCCGGCGACCTTGATAAAATGCTGAGGGACTTACTGTTATCTAGTCCAGTGAAACAATTCGAAGTGCATTTGGCAATCCTCTGAGAGTGAAGGTGTTGGTACCTTGGAGCTCTGTTTTTCCATAACCCCTGTTGTTCACCAGCTATCCCCATATCCTGCTTTCTGCTTTGCTTTTCTAGGGCTCATTGTGGGGACAGATAGTAGAAGAGTATCTTGAGACCTTTTCTTACAGCAGAAGTTGACCTACATATGAAGAAAGCCCCTCAATCTGTAGCATCTTACAGTTTCATCTAAGGATTTAGATAATCCATACTCCTCCATAGCGTCTGTCTCAAGACTCGCAGTACAGAGGGAATCAATGAACATTTGTAGCCAGACAGAAATTACCACTGACCACCTTCCACCACAGGACTCTAAAAACTAAAACCAATTGATTGGACTTCAGTTTATTTTTTCTTTGACATAGAACATATAATAGAGAGTGACCTGCTTTTATATCCTGATATGAGGACATTTTGTTGAGGAATACACTTAGAGCAGGTAGCTGGATATGCAGCTGCAGTGGGAGCTGCAGGTTTGTGCCCTGGCTGGGGAACATGGTGCTGACCCTTTGCACCACAAAGAGCACAGGGACCTGTGGCACAAGCCAGGTGACACTGGGACACAGCAGGAGCCAAGGGCTCAGCAGGAAGACCCCAGACCATCACAGGCATGGAGGGTACAAAACCTGGGGATTCCTTTGTTGGGGGCCCTACTGCAAGAGGCACCAGCTTGAGCAGTTTTTGTGCCACTGCATCACAGTTTAATTACTTAGAGGATCCAGACATCTGAGAGTCTGCTGAGGGAAACTCAGGGCTGAGCAAAATCCTGTCTGACTGTGTGAGTGTGGGGTGTGCAGGGACCAAGAGGGGCACCTGTGGGGTCACTGGAGCCACCTACTGTGAAGGGACTTTGGTTCCAACAGTGAAAGTCTGGGGTGGTGGGAATGTGCCTGGCAGAGTGGCTCCTGGATGGTCAGACAGGGAAGTTTCCTTAAAAATTTGGCAAGCTAGCTCCAGAATTATGTAATGTAGGGGCATTGGCAGCTCATATGATAAAACATTTCTCATCACCCTGCTCAGCAGGCTCTCAGGGGAAAAGTATTATATATGCAACTGTAACCATGAAATTACTATTTTATATATCTACATCGAATCTGTAGATATATAAAGGAGAAATGGGTGGCATTTAAAGGTATTGCCTTTTTATTATTACTGTTTTTAAAGAATATGAGACATTTTTTATCTCAGCTCTGTCTGGGTTTGTAGCAGGCATTTTCTTCTCTGGGATCACTGCTGCTTTGAGTGACAGCACAGTTTGAACTCAGCTCCACGCATAGGGGTTTTACATCGTCCACTAAGTTCCCAAGAGCTTTCCCTGAGGAGTCTGTGGGACAGATCTCAAGGCAAGGGATCTTGCCTGCCATGATTGTGGTAAATGCAGAGCAGGATTTATATTTAATAGCAAAGGACTGTCAGAGCACTCTTACAGCTTTTAAAACCATAAATAAGGAAGGTAAACAATGAGGTGAATCAGTACACTTGCTTTGTATGCACATTTGGATGCTTGAACCAAGGCCTCAAATTGACTGAACAGTTACACAAAAATATAATTGTAAGCATTCGAGTCACTCAGTCTCATTAAAGTCAGTGAAATTTTAATTATATTAAATGGGATATTGTTATCTTAATATTCAACTTTCCCTTAAAAGCTTTTTTTCTTTAGCGGGGCACAGAAGTGGAATATTTATGAATGCTCTTTATAGTGTTTGCATGATGCTTTGATATTAAAGTAGCATTACTGAAGTATTTGTTATCTTATTCTGCTTAACAAAACCAGAAGATTAAAATCAGATTGTATAATCATACACACGCTCACACAAAAAGTTATATTAATAAGAGGACTGGTGTCTTATTTTTCAGCTTTTTAGAAGCTACACCCGCTAAAATAGACTGATGTGTTGCAGGATGCTTTATATTACATGAATGTTGCAGGAACTGTTTTTGCCATTATGGGTGTATTATTGTAACAGTAGTTTCCTGATGACATCATAGTAAATTGCAGCTGCCCAAACAGTTATTTTCCAGAGGAGGTTATCTGCAGTGTACTTGTGCAAAATTACACTTAGGGCACTCATGGTTCCCTTGGGACTTGTAAACCAAACGTTTTGTCAAATCCGTAGTAAATACAGAATTCCTTGTTTTCATTCTGTGTCAGTGGTAACAGTATGGGCAGTACTGTAATTTGTGATTCTGAATTAAACAGACAAAAATTACATTATGCAAGACTAGCGAAATGGAAGTCTGCAGTGCAAGCTTCCTGTCATGAAGGGATAGATAGCACAATGGTTCTCAAATGGGTGTTTTTCCTAGAGAATGTTTTGGCTGGTGACCAAAAAATATAGATAAGGGCCCAGAGACTGCACTACCCCCACTGGAATGGCACCCTTCGTGTTCAGTGAAGGCATGAGTAGCCACAGAGCAGGAGAGGATGCTGGTTGAGAAGCTGGGCTGAAGCAGTAGAGATTCCTTTTTGTATGGGATGTTAATATTAGAGATATATGCCTTTCCTAGAGTGAATTTCGATTAATTACCATCGTTTGGGGGTGTTTTTTTGGTTTTATTTTTAAACAGTAACTTAATTGCTTGGACAAGCTGTTTAGGTCATGTCGTGAAGGCTGCATTAGAAATTATCATGCCTAGTCACACAATTCAGAGGTTCTTTCCCAGTCTTAAAAAGCCGTAATTAATATTAAGTCAAACATTTCTGGCAGTTGCTGAATTTGAAATGTGTATTAATATATATTTAATGAAGAATACACAATCCTATTGCTGACACTTCAATAAATCTTGCAGCAGGAAAATAAAATCTTGGAGTCTTACCAGATTGTAAGACCCTAAGAACATCAAATAACTATTCTCAGCCAATTTCTTTCTAGAAAATTACGGTATTCTGAGGGGATTTTAAATAACATGTTGTTCCAAGGATCATTTAATTTTAATAATGGTTTTTATTACTGGTATTTATATATGTTGAAAATGTCCTGCAGTTTTTAATGAACTGTCACAACATGTCTGTGAATTGAATAACTTACCATGATTACACACGCTCACTTGGGTAAGGAGAGTGGCAGCAGTGGAGAAGGTTGGCAGATTAACTCTTTGTAGAATTCAAAATCTTCCATCTCACTGCTCTGGTTGTTGATTTCTCCTGCGCTCAATGATTGTTTGCTTCTAGTTATCCACACAAGTAAGAGCCTGCCAAGTTAAGACTTTTGATGCAAGTCCTGCAGAAAGGAATTTATTGGTTTCTTTCAATCTTTTATTCTTCTCAGTGTTCACATGCAGTATAAAACTCCATTATTTTCCAGCCGTTTTCTCTTCCCCTGACACACTCATGTGCTTATTGCTGTCCCACTGGATTCACTGCAGGTTTTTGCTAGGTGCAGTTAGCCCCATCCTTGTGTGTCCCGCAAAGCACTGCGGGAATGGTTCTGTCAGCACACGGATCCAACATACAGCCAATGTAACCACCTTCTCCGTGAGGGAAATCTTCAGGTTCGTGACTTTTCAGACCTCTTTAGTGACAACAAACGTGTTTGCAGTCCCTGTAATCTGTCCCACTGAGACTAACGCTGCTTTGGGTCAGCGTTGGCTTGTCCTGTGCGTTTGGCAGAGCCGTAGGTTTATCAGGTGGACTTGATGAAAATGAGCAACGTGACTCCTGTGTCTCTAGGAGGACAAATGTGCCAGGCCCCCTTCTTGCTCCTACACAGTGCTGGAGATTTCAGAGGTTCATGGATTTTACAAAATATTGACACCTCACCACTAGGATTCCTGCACTCTTAATTTTTCTACAGTCTCATTTTGAGCATGTTATTTTGATCCATGTTCAGGAGGAGATTCTTTCTTCTCTGGAGAAAGCTTTGAAGTGATAGAAACATGTAAAAAATTGTTTTGCTTGCTGACAATAATTCAACTTGATCCCAAACAATTTGTAATGAAAATACTTTTCTCCTCGCTAATCCAATGTTACAATAATTACAAGAGCAGATCAATAGCACGAAGTATAGAACAAAGTATTACTTCAGATATTAAGCCACAAATTGATCTCCTTGTCAAGCCTAAAGCAAATGCTGTACCAACATGTTTCAAAGATTTGAGGATGTTCTGAAATGTGATGGTGACGGCCCAACAGAGGGAGAGCAGTAATTTGTTTTATGAAGTGTGTTAACTCTTTGCAGCTCTCACACATTACGTCAGTGTTCTCAACTCATTTTGCACTCACACATTACATCAGTGTTCTCTGACTATTGCTCCACTTTGTTCTGATAACATACAAGATTATCTCTGGATAATAATAATTGTCACTTGAATTAGAAAGAACCAGCAGTACTTGCATACAATCCAACACAAGTCTTGTGCAATTGGCAAAGGATTCCAGAATTTATGTGGCAAGAATATTCTACTCCAAATCAGTTATTGAACAAAATAATTCCTTCTTAGGAAAATAACGACAACACCAGAAGGTCTTCATATCACAAAAGATTCTTTAATTTTCTTGGACAACTGATGACTCTTATACTGACTAAATCATACTGACCTGTTCTAAGGAAAGTAGAGGGAAAGAAGTCTTGAGAAATTCTAGAATTCTTTAGAAAAAGAAACAGGAAATAGAAATTTATGTATTGCAATTTCTCTTCTAAAACGCAAAGCACAGTGTTTTTGAGGTCTCTTTTCCCTCCTAATGGGCTGAAGTATGAAAGTTGACCTTACCCTACTGTAGGCATACTGAGGTTTTAGAAGCTGCAAATACCACTACTCAATTCACTTTATGGTGGTTCTTTTATAAGCCAGTAAGAAAGATTGGAAGGAGTTGTGTGACACTGAAGAATTTGTTCCTGAACATGTTTTTTAGGCATTGAATATTGCTATGGCTTAGGTGTAACACATTTGAGCAGTCAGCTTCTCCTGTAGGAGTACTTGACAGGTAGGTGCAGTGACCTGGAAAAAATAGGGTTTGCTTTCTGTGGGCTTCTTCTGCCCTGATGAGTGTACAGAAGGAGCACCTAGGAATCTGAGAGTTTGGTTCCTCCCTTCCCAGTGTAGGAGATTCTGCAGGGAGAGGTTTGGCGTATCATCAGTTTTTTGTTGCTGTTTTTGTTTGGATAAGGGCTGCTGTTTTTTCTGACAGTACAGTCTTCTGAATATCTTTTTCTTGTGCAAGTGAAGAATTTTGACTGGACTTGAGTAGTTAGAGGAAGAAGTCTTTGATCCAAACCTCTTTCACCTTCTACCGAGTCAGTCCTCTCCAGCAGAGATACCAGCTGAGCAGTCAGAACTCCTATTTGTCCTAACATAAGTTACTTCTGTGTTTAACTGTTTATTAGTATGAGGAGGAAGGAAAGTGGTAATTCTCAGGTCTTGACGACCTTTGATGCTTTGTCACCCAGTTATGATTAGCTTGATCATTTAATTACTTTTCCAGCACTAAGAATAAATATTGCTTCGCAGTGGAGAGCAGAACAAAACTGCAGGTGTCCCTTCAGCAGAGCAAGACGGCTTTTCTCTAGTCTAGCCTTTTGTTGTTACAGCAGTGTTTCCAGCTGTGATACTTCCTTGTTGCCAAGTAGTAGTAAATAGCTGTATAAATCACAGTCATGCTTGTACCATTTGGGTACAGCTGATTGCTTTTTGACTCTAATGGGTGTACATATGCTTACTCTCATATTTCAAAGTTAACTGTTAATATTTCTGTGAAAGGGATATCTTTGGGAATTGAAGAATGACCACATTTGGAGTGTTTCATCTTCAAACTGTGTTTCATTCCTCACTTGAAGCATACACAATTTTATTTAAATTGTATTTTTAATTTATTTTCGCCAAGATTGTCTTCAGAACTAGAGGTCAGTAGCCATTGCCTGCCTAACCTAGAGTCAGTAACAGTGCTGGATGTTTGATTTAGGACAGCAAATACAGACGGGTTCTGTCCAGGCTACCTGCAGGCAGAGCTCAAAATGCTCGAGAGAGGTGGTGTTGTGCCTTGGTACTGGCACTTGCGGTCTGGAGTCTGGCAGAGTTTTGCTGAGTGTTGTTCATGTTTCTCAAGAGGAAAGGGGTAGGCAGGTAGGGAGCCTGTGTGGATGGGAAGCAAACTGACACTGGAGAAGGCTGGAAAGGACTAGTGTCCTGAGTTGTTTGTTCTCAGCTTTCTTCTTTGTACAGAGCTATAGGCACACCTGGCTTCTTGTATACCTGCAAACAAGTTTGCTGTGAAAGCTTGCACTCAAAGCTGAACGAGGCGTGCGACTCGGGTAGCTCTTGAAGATGAACAAAAGGAAGAACGTGTTACCTAATGCATAGCTTTGGGTTCGTGCTGATTAAAGAAACCAGAAACCTGTATCTCCACAGCCATTTTCTGTCTTGTAATAGGAGTCAAAATAGATTTTGCTGACAGGAAAATAATAAATACGGGTAGAAAAATCAGACTGCTTGTTATCCTTTTGTTCAAAGCATGTTGAGATGGACCTGAAGTGGAATCCTGACAGAGTTTCTCATCCAGGCTCATCTGAAGACCAGAAGACTGATCTGAATTGGCAAGGCAACCCAAATCCCAGTCCGCTGATTAAAGATGATGGAGAGCTGCTTATGGATGAACATCTTTCCCCCAGGAAACTGGTGAGTAGACATCCAACTTTTTAATGAAGTGGAAAAGGTAAACTGGCATATACAGAGCTGTATTAACCTTCCAACTGCTATTGTACTGATTGTGGATTGTTGCCTCTCTGACATTTAGATTTCTGCATAAAGTAGATTTTGTCTTATGAAAGTATATCAAATGTTTGTCCTCCTTTCACCTTGTTTCATATCAAAAGTATTCCCAGCATGAGTGTGGCTGTATTTATTGCCAGGATTCTTGAAGCAGCATGAAGAAAAGTACAGGTAGCATAATTAGAGTCTACACAGATCTCCTTAATGCCATCTGGAGTACCTTGAATCTTAGCATTAGAAAAAGAATTTACATCAATTTTGTTCTAGAGATTGGAAATGTAACTTTAAAAGCACTTTTTTTTTTCCCTCTGAGTTAGTGAAATCCTCTGTCCTTCAAAGAAGCCAATTAAAATATTCTGCAAATGATAGAAGTAGTTTCTATACATGTCAAAGTGGGAAGAATTTCAAAGCATATTTAAAAGCCATGTTCCTTTTAGACAGGGAGAAATTATTTTGGTATGCAGCCTGTTGAAAGAGAGTAACATGCTGAAAGAGAATAATCTTCATGAAGGAATTCACTTTGTGAAATATTTGTGAAAGAATACTTGGTTGCACATTATATTGTACTTGCTCAGGACTAATTAAGGTTGAAATCCTGTGGGATATGTAGGAGCTGACCAAACGTCACTTTTCCGTGCTAAAGGAAGGGGGAGTTGAGAGCAGACCATGATGAGAGAGGCTTTCTGTGTCGCAGACCTACAGAAGAATCTCTCTTCTTCTGGAGAGCATTTGTGAAAGGCAGATGGGGCTGCCAAGGCTGTGGTTCAGGTGCCCCCAACAGGCAGGGTGGTGATGGCAAGCATCCATAATCCCCGGTGTATCCCCTGCACCAGTGGAGAGACCGAGCTTCCGCAGGGAGCTGCGGGTTTGCACCACGCCCTAGCCACTCCCGAACTACATTCCAGTTACCATTTGGACCACGTGCTGTAGATTAGACAGAACTATTGTTCCCTAATTAGCCAAGTCTTTTACTGTTTAAAAGTGGTTGGAGATGCAAAAATCCCTTTCTGCAGAGTGGATATTTTAAGCGTTCTGGAGAAAAATTGTTGCATGGTTGTACGGGCTATGCCATTCACTTTCCTCGTGAGAACCCCAACCACTTCTTGATCTTTTTTTAAAACCTGGCATAGAATCGGACCAGTCTGATGTGTTTGTGGCGTACAATAGCCTGTATAAATCTGATGGGAAGCTCTCAGATTAGTCTGTATCGTTAGGGCACAAACCAAAACCCATTAGAGTAACCTAAACAGCTGTCCTCTTATTCAATCAAATCTGAATGAAACCCTTAGGAAGTTCTTTCATTGGCATAAAATTCTCTTTCTGAACCGCTGCTGCTTTTAGTTCCCAGCAAACTGTAAGCAGAAAAATGTAGGCAAGGGAATGTTACCTACATCCCATGAAGTTGCTGTTTATTATTTTGTAGCTTTTTTAAAAATGCAGATAAGAAGTTAAATAATTGAGTTTTGCCCTTTTTGAGATTGTGGGTGTTAACATTAGCAAGGAATCTCATTTCAAAGATTCTTTTAAATGAAGTACACTGTCCTGCTAATTTTTCTGGACACAGTTATTTCCTGCCCTGGAACCCGACATTTGTGTTGGCATAGTTGGGATACTTCCTGCTCAGAGGAAAAATTACATGACATTGTCAAGGAAACATTTACAGTGTTTATAGCTTGCTTTAATAACATACCCCATCTCTCTATTCTCTGACCTTTATGTTGAGCAAATGGAAACCACTGTGGCCATAAATTTACTTTCTCTGGATTTGCAAATGTTCAGAATGTTCAAACATTTAATACAAAATAAGTTTTCACATGCATAATTCTTTAAGGACCCACATGCCATTGACAGTCAAATGGTTTGAAAGGTTGTCTTGCTTAAATCAATACAATTGCAGTATCTTTTTGATTGTCTTATTGTTGTGAATATTTTAGGAGTTATTGATTGTATACATTGAAGTGCTCTGAGAAGGAAACTAATAGACTTTTAAAATATAGGCTCATTAAAGTAAAATTGTTTTACATTTAAAAAAGGGCATGGGCCTGTAGTGTTCTGTAGGCAAATTTTTGGACACCTTATAGATGTTCCTGAGGAAGATTTTTTCTGAGACACATACTCAACTTTACTCCTTGTCCTCACAATGGTTGGTTTGAGTTTGGGGAAGCTTGCAAAGTCTAGTTGAGCAGACTCTGTTGAGACTGGGCACCTTGAACTGCAGCCTGCAGCCTCGTTTCTACCTGCACATTTAACTCATTTTGCCCTTTTCCCAGGGGGATGGCTGTCTATTTTGTAATGAAACCATTAGCAGTCTCCATTAGCAGTCTGCATTATTAAGAACTCTCTAAAACTTGTGACACCTGTGTTCCTTCACTTTCTATTCACTTGCTGCATTTCCTCCAAAGAGAGGAAAGTCTGGCTTAGACTGATTTTATTTTTTTCTTTCCTTTTTTCCTTCTGGCACCATGTAGAACAAAAGACAACTTCTGCAAAGCCATTGCCCATTTTCTTCCTCTCCATTGTGGATCCCCTCACTTAGACTTTATGCTCATTCACCAGAGTTTGTAGTCTTCTGTAGCCTTGTTTCAGCATAGTGCTTACTTCAAATCCTATGTGATTCCATACTTCCATTATCTTAACCACATCTTCTGGTTTCTTCTTGCTGCCAGCTCTCTTGCTGCACTATCATGTAACATCTTTTTATATTTGAATGTCCTTCATCTAAGCTACAGGTCAAAAGCTTTTGATGCAAGGGTTGGTATCATTAGATGTCATTTTTATTCTTTCTGCTAGTATCAATATCAATTTTCTGCTGTACTCTTTTATCTTCCTTTATATGGATAGGCATTCTTGCTTTTCCATTTGTACCTGTCCTATTAATATTTTCAGCTCTATATTTTCCCAGTTATTTTCCTGTTAATATTTCCCTGCTCTGCCCATCCTTATGCGTGGTTGTCAGATATTGTAGAATACCAGGGCGAGCAAATTCTCACTTTGTTCTGAAAACTGGCTAACAATGGGCAATTAATTTTTAACTTTACTAGGGCTGTGACACAGATTTTTCATTAAATGTGGAGAAACTGAAATTAAGGGCACCACCTGTCTTTAATCACATTTTTATTTTGTTCTATCAACGCCTGTCCTCTCTCTGCTTTTTGCAAAGGATCTTTTCCTGACTTCCACTAAAAGCATTCCATTTCTCAGAAGAAACTCATTTTACAAGGTCAAATGATCTTCCAGACATTGTCACATTATAAAACCCAATCACGTTAGTGTGTGATCTTTAGAAAAGAAAGGAAGTATTCTCTAATTTTGCTTTTTATTGATCCTGCTCCAACTAATCATGTTTTCCAAACTTAGGAACACATGTTCGGATGTGGTGTTTAGTTTTGTTGCTCAGGAGGTTAGGGTGTATTTCATATGGTATGCACTCATCCTCACGGGAAAAAGAAAATGCTGGAGGGTCCAGGAACAACAGATTGGATTCTTGCTGAAATGGCTCAATTGCTTCCTTTTTTCTTTTGCAGCAAGTTTTCCTCACAGTTGTAAGATAAATGGATTTGAGGAAAAAATTGGACATCAAGAAAGTGCAGAATCTTGATAAATTAGGTAGAGTAAGGGAATAGGAGTAACTGAATTTGCCTGAATTTGGATCTGCTGGATCCTTCCTTAGAAATGTATAATTTTTTTTTTTTTAAGTTTGAGGGGTCCTC
>VYZR01082385.1:14075-31006 GCA_013400675.1 Oxylabes madagascariensis
GTTTTGTTTTGTTTTGTTTTGTTTTGTTTTGTTTTTTTTGGTTGGTTGGTTGTTTCTTGGGGGGTTTTTTTTTGTGGTTTTTTTTTCTTTTTTTTTCTTTTTTTTTGTTTTTTTAAGGCACGGTGAGCCCTGCAGGTAAAAAAAAGTTAAGGTTTTATTCTGAGCACAGCTGTTCCAGTCTGTTCCAGAGCCTGACCAGCAGTGTCCTGAGCCTCAGATTTGATGGCTATTCAGGACAGAAGCCTCAGGAATTTGAGTAGTTGAACTTCTTTTCTGCTTACTAACAGTTACTATTTTTTTTTCCTCACTATTAACCCAGTCATGCTACTTCCCTCAGTCATGTTTCAATGTATTGGCAACAAGTTATTTTCTCCTTGAGAATCCTTGAGAAATTGGAAAAAAAGTACATATATGTATGTAATATGCGCACACTCGCAATTCAGCTGACTGACTGTAAGTAAAAATCAATTATTTTTGTTATGCAATCAAAGCATTGACTTCTGGCGTTTTTCATAAAATACTTTTTTCAAATCTTTCACATTCATTGCAATAGAAAAAATTGGTTCTCAGACCAAGAGCCTTCAGATTTCAAAAAGACATTCAAGTTTAACATTTAAAAGTTAATTCTCCCCTGACGATGATTAGAACTTCCATTAAAACAAAAATGATTATTAGCATTCTGTAACCCTTTGTAAACGGGTCCATTGTTCGAATAAACTGACCTCTGCAGCAATTGACTTTAACATTGCTCAAAAGCTTGACAGTCAATTATCTTCCGATCTCCCTTCAATGGGCCTTGTGGCTGGAATAACCAATCCATCACCTGGAAGGTGAGTATAATAGTGTCTCACTGGCATTTCTTCCATACTTATGACATAAACACACTGCTGTAGAATAAGTCAAGGAATTTTGTCTCAGTCCCACTGAAGCATCCCTAAAAAGCAATGCTGCATCAAGAAGCTGTTTCCCCTAGTGAATATCTCTGAATACACTGTGCGAACCATGATGAAAAGTAATGAGTCAAACACAACATCATCCACTGCTTGGTGAAACCATCAGACTGGTTTTGGACTGTGTCTCCACCAAATATCACAACTCTATTTATTCTGTAGGACATGGATTTTAGTGTGCTGCAGGAAGATGCAATTCTCTTTCTCTCTCTCACACACTTCCTTCCAGTCAATCTGATCCCCCTGGGGTCCTGGGACCTGCTGCTGGTAGGAGCTTGCAACATGTTTGATGTTCCCCTTCCTCTCCCTGGCTTCCAAAGCAAAATCTGCCCTTCCCTGCACACCACTGTGAGTGCCATATTCCCCATTCAGCCCATAAGGACATGAGCTCTCCTCCATCACTCTGCCTGGGCAAGCCAAGGAGAGCCCTCAGCAAGCACCACCACTTTCCCTCAGGGAGACGTGCACATGGCTGGATGAATATTATGGATACTGGAATAATTTTTGGTGCCTGAGATCCTGCCATTGTTGGCTGCCCTGGTCATTTATAATCATCACACTTCCGATGACTTTATTATGTCATCTTTGCCCAGTGCCAATTAAAAGTCTAAAAATCTATTTACCATAAAATCTAGAACAGTGAGGGGTTTCTTTTCAGCAAACAAAAAAATCTTCTGTAATTGAACCTCAGAATTTAAGGCTTAAAGGGTGCTATAATTTCTAATATCACAGACTATACAATGTCAAACAGAAATACTTGTTCATTGCTGACGAAGTAAAATTCAGCTGCATCCAATATTGCTCACCCAAGAGGAACTACTCCTATCCCTGGAACTTACACTGCTTCAGTAGAGACTATGCATCTTTACTACACAGGCTTTCACAAACTAGTCTCCCTAGAAATATAAACCCCAGTGTAGCCTTTGTCCAGACCTCTTGTGGAGGAAAATACAGAGAGTATTTTGGGAACAGGAGAGCAGCAAGGAAGAATAAAACCCCAGATTGATTGAAAAGACAGACAAGAAAGCATGGGGAAGGAAGATGAAGGCCAAGAAGCAGGAAAGCACATTACACTGAGTGGTAAATCCTGCACTGCAATTCATAACTCCTCAGAGATTCCTTAGCCCCACTGAGGTTTAGGGAAGCCTTGCAAGTAGCCCTGTATGAGCCAGCAGAAAGCGCTGCAATCTTTACTACACAACTAACTTTGAGATATTCCAATAAGGATCTTCCTGAGCTAGAACAGCTCACATGTGTACACACACTCAGTGCTGTGCCCACACAGGGCAGCTCACAAATGATGCCAAGACCTGAAATTTCAAGCATATAAAAATAATCATTGATAAGAAAAGGTAATTTCTGATGGACAGAAAAGTAAGATAAAGTGAATGAAAGATTATTACAGTAGAATGAAAGCATTTGAAATTAATAAAAGAGTTAAGCTGTAGATGAACTGACTTAACGTTTCATGGTACCTCCTCTTCTGACATTTAAAACCTGCTTAAGATTATCCTTAATGTCAAAAGTAAATATATACTTATATACTTATATACTTATAAAGGACAACCACCACAGGACACATCAGCCATTTGTCTGTTATTGTTGAAGTTACTAACCATGTGCAACAGAACATTTATGACTAATGTCTATAAAAGAAGCCATAGTTTTTTGATCCTCAAAGGACCAGCCACCTCATTTTTCAGGTCTGTCTGGTCTACATAAGGGTCTGAAGCATTTCAGTAAAAGTTGCGGCCTCCTGGGTGTCCCTGGTCTGGGGGCAGCACTCGGCAGGGCTGGGACAGCTGGGTTGGTTCAGCAGTGCGACCAAGTCTATAGGACTCTGCCCAAATTTACCTGCCTGTTCTTTCATGTGCAAGACTGAGGGTGCCCTTTTTTACATGGCAGGATTGACATCTCTATCTGGTGATTAGATTTTATAATTCTGTGGAATATCAACTCCAAGAAAATCAGTCCCCTTAGTGTCATTATATTTAGCAAAATAATATTATGCCTCTTGCGAAGCTGAAGAAGTGCTCATCCTGGACCACAAGTCAGCCAATGCCAACAGGGGACTTGCAAATTATGAAAGAGCCCATTAGCTACTCCAGGGAAATATTAATGCCTTTTATCACTTGCCCACAGCAAACCCTAAGCAAAATGGCCACATTAGCATGAATGTGGAAAGTGGACTGTAACAAGGGCAGAACCCTGAAAGTGTACTGCACATATTTATTATAATGAGTGATCAATAGTAGAAGGTGGGAGAAGTGCATCTTCTTTGAGACAAGCTCTGTTTTCCAGCTGAAGACATAGCAGCAAGTTTAGATAAAAATGAGATCTGAGAAAAACAGTATAAAGTAAGATTACTTTACTTAATGTTTCAGTAGATTATCACTACCAGTTAGCAAGCTCCCACTTCATCTTGGCCATGTCTTCCATTACTAAAAGTTCCCAGAGGAAGTAACTTTGTAAGAGAGCACCACAAGGGAGAATATCAGACAGCCAACTCCAGCAAGTGTGCATAATTTATTAGCATTCTAGAAGACGGCACTGTGCAAAAACTTTGAAGCTTTCTGTAAAGTCCAGACACAGGGGAGGAGAATTACATTGGTTGCCACTACAAGCATTCCCTGCTTCTGTCATGACCTGACCTATCACCTCCAGCCAAGATCAGCTCCATTTTTCTATGTGTGGTCTGAAACAAAGAGAAACATATTCCCTGCCCCAAAAACTTTCCTTGTGCTCTGAACAAAGCCACAGGAGACGTGTGTTGGCAGTGAGAGGACTGGATCCTGCTGCACAGGTGTTTTGAAGACACTTGCCAAGCAAATAGCCAGGCTCAGCATACAGATATGAGTGTGGCGCTACATGTATCAGCACCAGGGGTATGACAGCAAGGTTTTCATGACTTCTTTCCTGTAAAAGCCTCTTGGAAGGTTTTTGAGGAAACTAGGATGTGAAGCACAGGCTGCCAAGTAAGTCCTGCTTGGGAGAATTGCCTGAGGCTTCATAATCAGGTTTTACCTGTGATTTCATGTGCAACATTATACCTTGTCTTGCAATGGCAGGGTACATGTTCCTTTCTATTAGGAACTAGTTTCTCTTTTAGGACCTGAAAGTCATTGTTTCAATGGTAAAAATGGAAATGAATTGCTGGATATGTGTGTGAGAAAAAAAGGCAAAGCCACCTGGTTGACAAAAGCAGGAAACACTTTTGCTCTAAAAAAGTTCAAAAAGAGAAAATCCTGTAACACACAAGTGATTTAGATAAAGCTATTGTCAAACTGGTGAGCACATTGTGTCACTTGTTCTTCATTGCTTGGCTGTGATCTGAACCTCCCTCATATTCTACCTTTGGATAAAGGAAGAAAACACACAGTATAAGTGCTATGTGTGGCAGGTCTGCAGAAAGCACACCTGGATGAGATACAATTAAGCAGGAAAGAAGTTTCTTTCTCATTCTTTATTCTTTATAAGTATTAAAAACTTGAGTTTTCAATGCCTCTGGAAACTAAATAGGCCTTCAAGGAGGACCATCAGACAACTAAAAGGTGTTTTTTATTTGTATGTTTTTAATAGCACAAATAAAGAATCTCTGGCAACCTATGACAGGGTGACAAATAGGCAACCATTGCGATTGTTATTAGCCCATCTGTGAATATCCACAGTGGAGTGCTCTGAGGAGAAAAAGCATGAGACAGAAGAGAAAAAAAGTCCCCTGTCATAATTTAGATTCATAAACACAGAAAATATGAGCACGTATCATTGTAGTATGTAGCCTCTAGTGCCAGGGACCTTGGCTCATAATAATTTAAACAGCCAACAATATAAGATTTATGGAAATAATTTAGCACATCTTAAACAAGAAGTCTGGCTTACCCATCTCATATGTGTGTAGACCTAACACTTGAAAAAAACAAAGCTGATAACAAAAGCCCCTGGTATATTTACTAGAATCTTAAGAAGGTATTACTGGCTTAACTTAGGTCCCAGCTACTCTGACTTGCCAATCTTAGTATGAATATTTTATAGGTATACAGCAGCATGCCTGTAGATGGTATTTTTCCAGGCCCAATTAGCAAAAACCCATGGAAATAGAGCTGTGAATAAAATTTTCCATGACCCCTGAGTTACCACAAACCCAGGGAACATTAAATGCCAATAAATGAGTGAACAGCACAGTATGTGGCTGTATCAGTGCTCAAGCTGATGCCCAAGAAGGGGGAAGCTCATGAGGGAACACGCATCTGGAAAATCTTGGAGAAGGAAAGAACTTGGTCTAGCTGCTGGGGTAGACCAGAGTTTGTTCTGGGTTTAGGTGCTTTTGTTTGTTTGTTTGTTTGTTTGTTCTTAATGGGAAGAGAAAAGTAAAAATAAATTATCAAAAATCCTTTCTTGCTCAGGAAAACAGATTTCCAAAATCTCAAATGCACGCACTCGTCTGACATGACTCATCTAACACCTGGAAGCAAACTACATCTTGAATTCAGTGACATAGCTTTAGACCTAATCTGAGTTTTTCCATAGTACTGGACCCTACATTTCACCCAGCTGCCCCTTTTTTAAGCCCCATCTCTTCTGTTTAAAACAGAACTTCAAGAGGAGTCATCCGGTTGTGACCTGAAGGGGGAGGATTTGATGTTACACTTTGTTTCAACACTTCATTACCCCTTCCCCTTGACAGAAATCTGTGTTTCATGTTGGGATTTGTCACTTTGCACATACAGGTCCTTTTCCTACCTCACTTCATTGGATTAACATCCATAACTAGCGCCAGAAGGAGAAAAACAGGACATAAAGTCTCCCAAAGTGACACCTTGATTTTTTCCTGAAGAGGCCAAGGAATTCTCTCACACTAAAGTATTTCCATCTGCTATTAAATAACTTTTCAGGCTTTTCTTCATTATAGTACAGGTCAGGTGAAGGGAATGGATGACTAAATATGACCTTCAGGTGAGAGTATTCAACCAGGAAATGGGTTACTGAGGTTCTGCTTCAAAGAATATTCAATAGTCATACACAGAACAAAATAGCTTCCAGAGAAGAATTTGTGAGAAAGAGAGAGAGAGGACGGGAGAGTGCCTGGCCAGCTGAGATTATCACAAAAATGGATTTAGAGGTCACTTGAACTTCTAACGCCTGGTATTTTCATCTGCTGCCTCCCCAGTAAAAATTTGTTCGTTTTTGCATAAGCTGAACTTTTTATTTATGTTCTGCATTTGCTTTCACTCTTACACCTCTCTGGAACCTCATTTTTGACCCGCCTGTGTGTATATAAAAAGCTCGAGTCTGGAGATCATTTGGATCCCTGCTATATTGTATGAGCTACGGCCACAGTTTTCAATAATGCATGAAGCTGCAGCACTTGCTTCTGTGCTCAGAAATGCAAAAAGGATGTTTTCTAATGGCTTGCAATGTGACAGAGACAAGTGAAAAGCGAGTTCAGTAAATATCAGCCTATCTCACAGCAGAAGTTCACCTCTCTATAAGGATTCAGACACAAATAAAAAGTTACATCCCAGTCTCACTCATGTAAATTTAGGTTACGTACTGTGCTCTGAATTTCATGTAGGACTTTTTAACACAGCCAGATGTCCTTATACATACTACAACAACTCTTACCCAGAATTCATTTAATAAATTTAAGGATCTGACTAGACAGATGTAGTATGGGAGGATAAACTAGCATGTGGATTTACAATGTAATAGCCACTCCAGAAGTCCTGTGCACATCTTATCCAGCTATCACTGTTGTACACTACAAGCGACACAGACTCTGAGATTAGAAGACCAGAAAAATGACTTCTTTATTTTGGGATGTGTCTTCTTTTTATACTATTTTACACAGACCAATTTGATTGGTGAAACAAAGGCAGACCTCTTCAATCACATTGGTTAAACAGATATTCATCAAGAAACCTCTCCTGTGAGAAAGAATGGATAAACATAGGTACAGTTACAAAAACATTTCGCTTGTTTACAGAAAATCGCCTGGGAAAAGAATTTCAGAAACCAAAACATCTCAGGCATGAAATCAGGGCTACATCCAGCAATACAATAGGTCATAGTCTACTCCTTCTGAGCATGCCTTGCCAGTGGGATACATTGGATTTCTCACACTGCTGCACTGAGTTGATGTCAAATAGAGGCAGAGTTAGTTCTAGGATGTCTGTCCTGGTTCCAGCCATGACAGGGTTAATTTTTTGCAGTAGTCAGGAAGGGCATGACTAGGACATGGAATTTATTCTATATCACCTCACCTCCTTGCCAGGGGTGGGGAAAGGGACTTTATTCCAGGGAGAAGAGTTCCTTCTGGCTGAGCAAGAATGGTGATGGTGCTGAGCCAGAGGAAGTGGTTGGGTGATGCCGGTTCCAAGCCTGCGAGACTGGTCAGGATGGTGTGGCTGTGGTCAGGTCGACCTCCTGGTGAGCATTTTTGCATGTGAATCTCTCCCTCTTTTGTACACTTTTGTTATTAATATTGATGCTGTTACTGTTTATTTTCTTATCTCATTGCTGTGTCCAGTAAATTGTTCTTACCTCAATCCATGATCTTTGCCTTTTGTGCCTTCAGTTCTTCTCTCCAGCTTAGTGCAGGGGGGCAGGAAGAGGGGAAGGGGAGCATGCAATCAGCAGTGTGGTTTGGAGAGCCTAAATTGGGGAGCACTAAACTGGGGAGTACCGCTCCTGAACCACAACAACATCTAAACACATCCACGTGGATATGTGCTAAACATCAGTTTCAGAGGCAGGATATAGAACCCAGGGCACATCACTGCGCCTCTCTAGAGGCTGGTCAGAGGAACTTGAAGAAGCTGCTACTCCTCCATGCAAGACTGGTTTCTGTAGCTAATGGAAGGGTCTGGTTCTTCAGTCCTGCTGTCCCTGGTTCAAGCCTCTTGAATGAACACTGTACCTCATGCTAATGACATGTGATACATTAGAAACAAAAATCACTCCCAATAAAATGTATGATGACAGCATAATCTTTGTAACAGAAAAAGCCAGTGGGCTGGGAAACATGTAGCTAAGCTGAACTGTCTTTTCTGATCAGAGGGTTTCCTGGGAATTTTGGTCAAGGTTATTGTAAACAACAAAAAGTTGTGGGTACCTTGGTTTCCTTAGGCAGGTATCAATCCCTTAGGGCTGACCCAGAGTCTTAAAAGAGGAATTAAATATCTCTGGTTAACTCTAAGATCAGGTCAGTTTTGCACATAAACAATTTCTTTTTTCTATGAAGAGGACAAATTTGCAAGTAAAATCAGCTGTCCAAGACTTTTTTTATTCTGAAGTTGCTAATATAGTGATTATTGAATAGTTGATTTTGTGATAAGGGCAGGGAGGGACAGAGAGATGACAGGACCAATTCAAAAACCATCCATGCCTTTTTTCCAGATGGCAAAAATACTCAGGAAGGAAGAATTTGTGTGGTATTTCAGCAATTCATTTTTATTGGTTTTGTGTAATGCACTGCACACTGGGCACACATTCAACCTCAGTTCTCCTTGTAAAAGGTATTTCTGCAGAAGCTTGAAGTACAGAAACTCACACCTAGCTTGAACTGTCATGTTTTCCTGAACCAAGGTCTCCGATGGAAACATGAAGATTCTAACAGTAAGAACGTGCTGGTTGTCCCGTTGCTGAATGAGTTCAGTTCACATCCATCATAATGAAAGTAATTTGACTTAATGCACCATTAATGCAGACACAAAAGGTACAGGAGAATCTATTGTCATTAAGTGATTCATTGATTTCCCACCAAGGTGTTAGCATTTTAATTTATTTAAATTTTTTGTTGCATGTTAAATGAGCAAAGTAAACATGCACGTTATGTTTTGCTCAACTCCTGCTCACAGGAGCAGTGTCAGCAATATGCTCTGCTTGCATTTGGCTCATCACAGCAACCTCTCTTGAGTAAAAGTCAAACACAGCGCTCAAAGTCAAGGGCAGAAAAGTCAGATGACTCAATTCACACTGAGCTCTTTACAAATGCTCTGGGGCTTAGCTGTGCTGAGCACCCACCAATAAAAAAAAGCTGAAACACTCTAAAGGATAGGACCTCAGAGGTGAAATTTCCTTTTCAATGCCATGGCTTTGCAAAACGCTGCATCTTCATCCCACATGACATAATGACACATCCCGTTTCTTTAGCAGAGTTTACATCTGGCAGTGCTTCAATGCACGTTGCTTAACAGAGCTCACCTGTTAACTCGGGTAGAGAAAACTCATGAAGGGACATCAGAACCATTCCTAACATTTGTAGATCGCCAGATAAATGCAATAGAGAGACAAGGCAAGGGTAATCTGGCATGTCTTTATCTGCCTAAAAATCTTCTCTTTGTTAATACTAATGAGGAATGTAAACGAATAATTAGAGCCTTGCATGATTCACAGCCTTCAAAACATCAAATGATAAGGCTTGTGGAGAAAAAGAAATCTCACAATATATTTCAGAAACCATTTCTGCTCTTAAGGTAACACTTCAAGCAAAGGCAAGAGGTGAAAAACTTGTAAAAGCCCTTGAAATTTCCAGCTCAGCACTTCAGCAAAACAACAAAACATCACACTTGAATCTACTTCATGCATAGGAGCAGTAAGCTTGCTGTGCACCTTACCTTGGTCTTTGTCTCATTTGCAAGATTTGCAATTATTTTACAATTTTTCCAGATCTCTGATGCAAGGTTAGGTAGCAAGAAGTTTCTGGAAAATCCTGTGTAATAACATTCCCTTTGTGCAATACCTTGTTACCTCAAAGTGCTAAATTTACTTAATATGGCAAATATTATGTAGTGCTTTGTCATACATATATTGGATAAAATAAAATACCTCTTAAACTGTGCTGGATCAATACAGTAATTTTGTGACATTATGGAATCTATGACTAAGACTTACACTGAGTCAAGTGCAATGTCATTTGAGTCTCTTCAATCTGCATTTTCACAGTTTGGCAAGGAAAAGAAAAAGATCAAAGATAGGCGGGCAAAGGGAAAATAAATATCTCTTTGAGACCAGATAATGGATACACCATGAGAAAAAGTGCTTGGTAAGGGTGTAATTTATAGGCTGCTGGTGAGGGCTCTCAGACATGGTGTGAAGATGGACTATGACCTCTAGTCTGCGCAGCTCAAAAATGGGAAGGCCCAGGGAACGTCGCAGCCACTGGGGCAGCTTTACATTTGCTCGTCATCTCAATCAATATACAATTATTTTAGGATAAATTCAACCGCTTTAGGAGGAGGAAGAGTGCTGAAATATGCCTGGCAGTCTGGCAGAAAGTGTGTGTCACTGACAAAAGTGTCCCAAATCGAGCAGAGATTAGAACATGGGTCTACCAAATTGTCTCTGCTGATACCAGGGAGAAGCAAAGTTCCTTGGTTTCTACATCTTGTGAATCTCAGCAGCAAGATGCAATGGGCTACTGTTGGGGGTTAGATTTGGGTTTTTTTCCTTATAGATTTTTTTCCCATAGAGTTGCTGGGAGGCTAATTACTGGGTGCTTATGGGTACTTGACCAAAACAAAGGAAGTGGCCAAAGGAGAGTGTAGCACCGGGCTACGCTCTTTTTTGGGGCTCTGAGAGTTTTTCTCTCCGAGGGAAAACAAAAAAGGGATACCGCGAGGTTTTGGGCAGGTAAAGGACGGTGCTGGGGGCAGCTTCGCTCTCTGTCAGCATCGGAGNATTTTTCATTTTTATTTAATTTTCCATTTTATTAAACTGTTTACCAACATCCCTCCTCCTCCCTGTCAACGACTTCAGTAGCTGAAAACCCATTTTTTGGCTAACCAGCTGTTCTCTTCAATCAAAATGAAGCAGAGCACACACAGTCCTGCAGCAATGGACTTCTTTTTAAGCCCTGCTCACTTCATTGTTTGGTCTTCCAAGTAAGTCCCTCAAATAAGTATGCTGATACGGCTATGGTAAGAACCAGAAGGACCAAGGCAGGAATGAGTGGACATATGGTGAAAATCAAACTGCCTATGCCACTAGAGATACCACACAGTGAAACCTTCATGCCTGGCAAAGTTGTCAGAAGATAAAGGGGCTTTTTAGTGACAACTGATTGTTTCAGGGCTTTTGTTTTCTATACTTGCTAAATTGTATATCTGCATTTAACACAAAATTTGAGGAATGGTGCCAGTGAGGGTGAAGGAAACAGAAGATTAACAAGGCAGATTTGCACTTGTGAAAGTCAAACAGCAATTTTTAAATGATGAATGCTCAATCTCCTCAGTTCTTTCTTAATAGGACCATGAAACAAATTTACCATGATCTATTACAAAATCATCAGGCAAAGCTTCCACGCAACCAAGGCCAGTTTCAACATTGCTTTTGCAGGCAATTTCACCTGGAGGTGAAAAAATCCTGGAACAGCTTCACCAATATTATGCAAAAAGTATGTTGTATTTACCAAGAGCCAATTTTGAGTCTATCACCATAGCATCTAAGCAAACAAGATCAGCGCCTTGCAATTATAATAAGGATGAATTGGTTTTGTATCCCCTCTGCAAGCCCTGGGTTTTACAACAGCCTTCAACAAAATAACACTTTAATTCAATGCCATTTTCATTTTAAATATAGAATAATACTTTCTTTGCCATAAGAATGAAGGATTAGGACATACACTTTGCTTGTGCATTGATACAACACTAAAGACTGTGTAATAAATCTTTATTTTCAGTCTCTGCAGCCATGTTCAGGTTTTCTACTGTGTGGTCAGGACGTACCAAGAAGAAAGATCATCTATTGTTAACAGTAATATTACAATGTAGTGTAGAAGGGAAATAATTCTAGTGTTAAAGAAGGAACAGACTGTGATTTTGGCTGAGATTCTGGAGACAAGACTACTTTTATGAAATGATACCTGGTAGGTGTATTCAGGCCCGTGGAGATACTCGATTGAGTTACGCTTTACTGGACTCACAGTCCTGGGCAATTCAGTCACACTAGGATTTTTCTATCATGATCGAGAAGGCAGTGTCTGGTACCTGTGGAGTAGCAGCTACACACAGGCTGCTGAAAGCAGCGATGATGACTGCATACATGACTGAACTGTGGAATCCTGCCACAGTAACCACTCAAAGTGTGAGCCATCCGTTCCTTAATCTCCCTGTATGCACTTCCCTCTTCTGGATTCTACCATTCATATTTATTCAGCATTTTGGAATTGCTTTATTTTCATCCATCCTATGAAGCTACTTGGAGGAACTTACTGTGCTGCTACCAAATTGAAAATAAAGTCAGGACATTGGATCACAGCCTGCATGATCCAACAGACATTGCAATTCAGAGAAAGCTCTGTTGGATCAGATTGAAAGACGAGGCAGAATCTGAACACTAATAAAATGTTTCCAAGATGAGCCAGTTGGATTTGGAGGCATATAACCCACAACACTGCTCACAACCTTTTCAAGCATCTCCATCTGCTGATCAGAGCCAGAGAGCAGTTGCATGAGATGCTACTCAAAAGTTAAAATCACTTTTGTGCCATGCTTAGACGTGCACAGTGCTGTGCAAGTGCACACTGCACATAGAATCAGGCCTATTTTATGTCATTAAGTAATGTTTCATTGATGTTTCATTGGCATTATGCAATGCTCTTAATAGGTTTGACAAATTACATCCTAATTTCTGTCTCAGATTAAAAATGCAAGAGTGATCTCTCTAGAAATATACACCTCTGGAATTGAAGGGAACTTGCAAGAAATAGCAATACAAGGCTTTTCTCCTGCATAAATCCTCACCATTTTCCTATTTAGCTCCTACATCACCATGAATTACTAAATTTCAACATGACATAAGCAGCAAGTCATCGTCACCATTGCACATGGAAGGAAAACCCAAGGTCCAACTGATAAGAAGGCTCAGACCAGTAGCAGACAAGAGACAAATGGAAAACCCTTGTCAGAGTAACACTTTCTCCTTAGAATTAATGGAATGACATCCTGAAAGCATGATAGTCTTGGCCATCTCAGGCTGGCTATTAAAGAAAATCTCTTGGAGAACAAGTCACCAGAATGGGCCTATATTCTCCATTTATCTGTAACTGCAGATCAGAGATGTTCACAAGTGCTTCTCAAATGGGAAAAAAATGGGTTCTTCCAGAAGCACTAAACCAGAAAGTTGCAATTTTTGTTCCAGTCACTATTTACAACAGTGAGGCCATCAAATACACCCAATGAGGGAACCAAAGCACTGTTTAGCAGTACAAAATGTTAGTTAAAATGAAGAGAGCAGCAAGACCTGTAAAATGCAGGGGAGTAGGATTGTCTCACCCACACAAATGCAGCAATAAAGCCAGAGAAGTCATGCATTTCTCTGAATTACAGTCAGATAGCTCAGCAGATAATCTGTAGTATTGTCAGTTCATAGAAAGATGGAATTTTCAGCCAAATAATTCTCTTTGCTTCAGTGAGCTTATTGTTCATGAAAACTTCTGTTACTTCAAAAGAAATGAAAGGCACAGCAGCAAGCTACTCAAATCCTGGATAGAGTAAAATATTCAAGTGGTTTAAAAGTGAGCAAAGAGCAGAATTTTAAAGAAGGTGATTATTGCTTCAGCAAGTTACATGCAAGTGAAAGTACATCACAAATGGGACAGGTCAGCCTTTTTGAAGGAAATGGATATTGCTTTTTAAAAGCATATCAAAGACCTCTTGCAGGCAGGCAGTATTTGTCTGCTGCAAGATGTCTGTCTGCAGGCACTCTGATCCCCTACAAGAGATGCCTGCAGGTTTTGCAGCCACACTGAAGGGAAGAATTCCAGAGTTAAGGAGGGCAGGAGTGACTTTCTGGAAAAGGGACATGGGAGATATAAGCTGAGACTTCGCAGGAGAAATCTCAGAGCCTCCCTGCTGATTTTCTGGCTGGTTAGAAATAATGCTGGTGGGACAAAATGCGCACTGATTTAAAAGAGCTGTTTGGGAAAGTGCCCACTGACACCTACACAAAAATCAGTGTCTGTAGAACCAGTATCTGAACAGTATGATCTCCAAGGGCAGCAATACCAGTACAAAAAAACCAAACCAAACCAAACCAAACCAAACCAAAAACAAAAACAAAAAAAACCCCCAAAAAACCCCAAAAAACCACCAAACAAACAAACAAACAAACCCCCACAAAAAAGCGCTATTT
The DNA here is from genome assembly GCA_013400675.1 of Oxylabes madagascariensis. NCBI lineage: Eukaryota > Metazoa > Chordata > Aves > Passeriformes > Timaliidae > Oxylabes > Oxylabes madagascariensis. The sequence goes on from VYZR01082385.1 coordinate 28,157, forward strand.
CCATGTTGAGTTGATCCCCTCCAAGGCCAACCTCCAGGCACAGGTTTACCTGTGATCAGCTGAATTCCTGTTAGGTGATCAGCACCATATTAAGATCAGCCCTTGTTTCTTACCAGGCAAAGGGGTGGATGCTGTCTTTGTTGCCTCCCACTTTCTAAGAAGTTAAAAAAAAAAAAGAAAAAAAAGAAGTGGGAAATGTCCTATCCATTCATATCCTCAGTGTGGAGGAATGATACAGATCTTTCTCTCCAGAAATTCTTTCTAGCATTGATACTTCCAAATCTTGCTTTGAAATAGAAACATAAGCAATCAAATATTTGTTAAAAAATTTCCTTCTTTTCCAGTGACAGATGAGGAGCTACACAGAAGAAGAGATATTGAAATTTCACTTTCTTAGCATTTTATCTTTCATTCCTTTCAATGAAAAGGAACAAAGCAATCAAATATTCTCTGCAGTTCTTGTAAACTCAGCATCTAACCAAGATACCAGCATGCAAACCAGGACTGACAGAAAAAAAAAAGCAAAACTCACGTCTTATTTCATTGGGGAAATAAATGATGAAGTAATACACAAAATAGATGGTTAAAAGTAATTATACTTACATAGCACAGTGCTTAAAGACACCCATTTTTCCCCTCTAAAAACCAGATTTTCTAGTTTCTAAAACCTAGATTTTCAAAACACTTATACAGCTGATATTTGATAATGTCATTCTAGTGAGTATGAAAGAAAGCTTTTTCCATAAATATATTATTTTTATCTTGAGAGAATTCCATGCAAATGAAGTAAACAGGCAAAGACAGGCAAGATGAATAGGATGGGACCCTGAGCATCCTGGTCTAATGGAAGGTGTCCCTGACTGTTGTGGGGTGCTTGGAATGAGATGATCTTTAAGGTCCCTTCCAACGCAGACAATTGTATGATTCTGTGATTCTATGAATAGAAGGTGAGAATATGAACCATTCACTTAAGAGTTGGACTCAATGATCCTTATGGGTCCCTTCCAATTCAGAATATTCTGTGATTCTGTGAGAAAAGAGGGAGGGAGAGAGAGGAGAGACAGGGATGGGGTGAAAGAGGAGGAATGAAGGAGGACACAAGGACGGCTAAGCTATCCAGCTAGCTTCAGTGAAGTCAAATAACCCTGAATTAAGTACTAAGCAGTAATAGCAAGTGCATATGGGGATATGGATGTATTAATGTATGTTTGGAACAGAAAAAGAAAGAACAAAATAGATCATATTCCAAGGAAGGAGAGAATCGGAGAATGAGGAGAGAAGAGCCAGGAAGTAACATAGTATTTTTTCCCATTACTATAGGACCAAATCTAGAGGCTGTATATCAGTGAAGGAGGCAGTTAGAATATTACAGGATGGATATAAAATCTGTAAAATATATGCAGCTTTATTCAAAATGTATTTCAAGCAGAATAGTAACTGCGTATCTCCTGGCTCTGGCTGTAATACCAGGGTTTAGACAAAGCATGCTGGGGAGCTAACCAAAAGGAAATGGAGAAATGCCCAGCATGTTTCAAGGACTAAGAGGAATGTCATCACCAAATAACAATAATAAAGGCCAACACATGATGCCACAGTAAGATTATTTACAACCATTGTCACATCCTAGAAATGTCCAAATATTATGCAGTCTCATGGCTTTCCAAATTTTCCAGAACTGCTCCATATAACAACCCTACCTTCTCTCAAGCCGCCTTTCCTCCATACTGTCCTTTCTCTTCAGCTTTACCAAAATTTGATTTCATTAGGAAAAAACAAACAAACAAAAATCAACTAAAATGAGAATATTTAAATAAAGTTTGGCCCAAGCAATCTCCTTATCTTTGTGTTCCAGAGCTCATGTCTCACCTCAGGACTTCATCAAGAGGAGCATTGTGTCCTGCCTCCCCTCAACTGCAGTCTCCAGAGTGGCATTAATAATTCAACTTCAGGACTTATTTAGCACTTCCTTGCAGGACTAGACCCAGTTACTAAAGCTGGTCCACAGAAACATAGATACTTAGTCCTCAGCCTACAGGAGACAATGTATTGCAAGTCTTATTTTCTTCCTTAACTAAACCGTACAGTGCAGCCAACTTCTCCTGTGCTGATGAGTGTTTTACTTTGCAAGTAGCTGTTCTGAGATTAGTGTGCAAAGTATTAATTTATCACCCTTGCAAGAGCTGCCATCAGGCCCTGCAGGTAACCTCTCAGAAAACAACCTCATAAGCACAAACTCCCCAAGAAAACCTCTGTCAGCCAAAAACAACCAACGCATTGGGGTATGAGCTGTACCTTTACCTTCTCCCAGCTATTAAGGTTGTGCAATGAGGGCTTGTATCATCTGCATACCACTGTGTCCCTCTGCCAGCCCACCTCAGAATAGCTGAGAAAATTACTTATAGGGAAATGTTATGGAACCACCCAGCAACAAACCTGGATTTGATATTATGATGAAGTACTCAGGAGACTAGAGATCAACAGGAAAATGATAATTACACTGTGAAATCAAACAGTTTTACCTTTACACTGAGGCAGTGAAATGAATATACAACCAGAGTGGAAGATGTTCATTCAGAAAGAATAAAATTAGTTTTTTGAAAACCACAGATGCACTTGCTCAAGCCACATAAATTGTGATTTTTAACCTGACAAAACTGTGCTTGGAGAAATGGTATCACCGCATTCCCCAGTTTCGACACTTCACCAATTTCAAATCTACATCTGTTTGATTCTTGGATAAAATGCTGTTTTCCCCTCACAAACCCATGGACAAGCCCAGGGCTCTTTCCAATCTTATGTCATCATCAGCAGCACTCAATAGCTTGTGCTATTTACACGGGGCAAAGCACT
>VYZR01082385.1:68399-85956 GCA_013400675.1 Oxylabes madagascariensis
CATCTCCTGCACATCACAGGAACATCTGGAGAGATGCAATTGGAGCACAGGCAGCTACAATGCCCCCACTTGGCAATCTGAATTATTTCATTGTCACCTTGTGCTCCCTCACTGAGTGCAGCATCTAGTGAGTGACCTGCATTTTATAAATCAATTCTCAACTGTGTTGCATTATCATAGAAACATTAGACAGCAGTAGGTTCACTGATCTGTTAACAGAGCGGGCAGGTGTCAATGGGATGACCTGCTGTCTGTTGAGTGAGCCAAATACTCATCCTGTGTAACAAGCAGACACCCAGGCCGTGCCCAAAAGCAGTTAGGGAACTCATGCATGACTTGGGATTTGACAATCTTGTCAAAAATCTGTCAGCTCCCTAATGAGAGGCGCTGCTTTAGTCTGCTGATGTGCGTGGTGAGCAATCACGTATGCAGAGTACCATAAATCTGAGCCTAATATTCCAAGCAGATATATTCAGTTTGCTGGCATTCACAAACAGACAGAATAATGCAGCTAAGAACATGTATCGCAGGGTAACACAGCACAACTCAAGGTGCCCTAAAAAAGCCCAGCCAAATTCTATTTGATGGTGTCTGCAGTCACAGAATCACAGAATAGTTGAGGGTGGAGAGGAGTTCTGAACCTGTTTAGGAATTGCAAAGATAAAATTTTTTAAGTTTTTGGTGTGCCAAGAAGCTTTTCTGCAGCTCCTACTCAAACTGCAATGGTACAGATGTTTGCATTTCACCTTTCTCATCCATGTAGGGAGGAAAGCCTTGATTTTCAGACCTTGCTCAGCTGGCATTCTATTACAGAGTTTTGACTGGGGCATGAGTGCTGCAGTGACCTGGGGGAGCTCACTGCCACCCATTGTCACCCACGGCCAAACACTGGTCTGGGAGGCACTGTGACTCACTGCTGGGTTTCACTGGGGTAGCAGCACGCATTCATCAGCACTAACAAGTAAATCACATCAGACACCAAAAAGGGAGAAGAAAAGAACTCAGTGAACTCCACAAAGTGTTCCAACATCGAAGAAGAGGAGGTCAGAATCCCTCATCTTCCCTGCAGTATCAGAGATGGTTCCCAGTGACTCAGATTACAGCACAATGCATTCAGCGCAATGCCTCAGGGAGAAAGCCAAATTCACTTCTATTCCCTTTTTCCTTCAGCAACATCCCAAGATTCATCAATGTCATTATTTTACTGAAAAATGAGAATCATGAAGGACCATGGAACTGCTACAAAACTTCACCTTCCACATCTCTCAACTCTAGCAATATATTTTCTTGGGTGTCAGTCTTACTTGTGTTGACCTCCTCAGCAGCTCTCAATATAAACACTTTTAAAAACTGTATTTCAAGGAAGATGGTTAACAGGGGAAATCTTAGTTGTTTAATTCATTGGGGAATATCTTCAGTTATTGAACAGCACAGGAATAAGCATGAATACTAGTGAAAAATGGAGTCCTTCACTACTGAGACATCAGTTTAAAACACAAAGTAACTCTTCATTTTACGGATGATTGTGGCTGACTGTGAAACAGTGAAACTGCCCTTATCTCTCTCCACTTTAAAAGGTAAAGCTGCCGGCCGTATTTCCCGTTTAGCCAGCAAAATAGTTGACAAGTCAGTATTTTATCACCTTTCTGTGGAACTTCCCTTAGGTTTGTCACAGATTTAGTGCTACTCAGAGGAGCTGCATACACTGCTTTTATAAAGTGACTTTATGAGAAGAGCTACTTGCTCAGAATGCAATACAAAACAAAGAACCTGGGAAGGAACCTGCAGAAGAAGTCACATCAAGGAAGATCTGTGTATGATTAAGTCATGACACTGTCAGTCACAGCAAGCCACAACTTCCACTGTAGTCAGCCTTTTTGGAGGAAGAGGCTGTTTTGGAAAAGGATTCCTGTTTGGTGTAGTACAGAATCATAACACAGAACCCAGCTTGCTCAGACAGGAAAAAAAAGGCATTAACAGAGAAGCCTATGGCAAAAAGAAACAAATTAATTTTCCTGGAAAATAAATCTTATCTGGTCTCTGCATTTAAGGCATCTGAGATTCAGGTCATTAGAGCTGAACTCACCTCTCTGCTGCACCTGCACCAGCTTTGGCTGTGATCCAGGAGGCTTTTACCTGCAACATTTTACAAGAGGTGAATTGCAAAACAGAGCCTTCACGGAAGTGCAGCTCCAGAAGTCAAGCACCTTCCCTGTCCTTGGGTGTGGAACTGAAAGGAACATCTGACACCCCCTGTGTATGACCCCAGCATTCTGTACCAACAATAGATGCTACAGAGAGGCAGGAGATACCTGTGTTTTACCCAGAGAAAACAGAACTGCTTCTGGAGCTTGCAGGACTCTTCTCCAGAGACACTGTGATCATTTCAGGATAATGGAAGTGTCCATGAGGCTCTGCAGAGAGGTCACTTCCTTTAGAAAACAGTTGAGAGGTCAGTGATAAGGCTTTAGACAGTACCATGTTCTCAAAGCCACCCTAAAAGTCAGGCTTTCGTTGCCAGGCTAGAGATGTGCATGGAGCAGCTCAAAAATTGCCACATAAAACTTATCTTCTTATGGCAATTCCGAGACAGAATCCAAGTTTATACTAAGATGGCTCACAGTGCACTCATGAGAAGAATGTCTTGGTCTTGCCATGAAGCCAAAATTATGAATAAAATAGATGTGTCTCGGGGTAGTACTCCACAGAAACAATCAATGGACCAATTCAGAGACTAAAAGAAAAGTTCTGAATTATTCTAGCTTGAACTAACACAGGAGATTAAAGACACTTCCATGTTGTAAACTGGTTTGGATAAGAGTTTCCATTTAGGTACTTTGCCTGTTCTTCCTTCTGGTAATTCTGCTGATGTGACAATCTAGTCTGACCTTTCTATTATTTTTCCTTCCTTTGAGCATTTTAATCTGAACCCCATTCTACCATCTTCAAGTACTTCTGGAGAAAGAGATGAGAGTGATGATAAAAGACATGTTAAGAGACAAGATCATACTTCAGCTCTTTATCTTTGCTGATGGGTTTGACTATCACAGCTACGTTGGAAAGGATTTTAGAGGTAGGAATAAGACATTTTCTATCCCTTCTGGAGTAAAAATTATGTCCTCCTTTTCTGATGGACATCTCAATTTAGTCATCTTTTTCTTTTTGGAAAGGATATTGCCTCATTTCCTCTTTCCCAATCCCTAATTTGAAAATAACTTATTTTCAAACTTTTAAGTGACAAAAGTGTGTTTGAAATAATTTTAGTATCATATACTGAGAACATTTTCATGGGCCAGAAATGGCAAATTTATTAACCGTTTCAATTTCAAGCCTGGGATACCATGCAAAAGTGCCTTACTGTGAACGCATGACCACAGTAGCACAGGCAGAGTGAAAAAGGTGTTTGCCCTCAGTTTGGAGTCCTGCCTGGTCTGTTTGTTCTATACAGTACCTTGAGGTACTGTAAATCAAACATAATTTCATTTTAATAAAAGTAAAGAACTTGAAACTAGACCTTCAAGGATGCAATATTTAATGAACAGTTAAACATTTTAAGAGATGACTACAAGAACTTCCATTTCTTTAGGCATATTCTGGTAAGCCTGACAAGCACCTTCCTCCTGTCACTGAACTCTGGAAAGCTGTTTTCCCCCTTGCTTACATTAGGGTGCTCTCATGCCATCATTCCCCTTACTGGGTTGATGCTTTCCTGTTTTAATTCAACTCAAAACCCAGACATATGATGCCAAAGATCTAAGAGCGGGCTACAGCAGGAATTTTGATGTTTAATGGCAAACACACATGCTACAGTGCAATGGTCGTGCCCAAAAGCCCCTTCCACAAAACCATAAGAATTCAAGAACAAGAGTCCTTAGCATCTCCTGTGCTCATTTGACCTGTGTAAAGGCAGCACAGACACTAATGTTCCAACCACTACACTTAGCACCAAGGCCTTCTTTTGCATTTCCACCTAGACTAAGTGCTGACAAAAAATGCCAGGTTGAAAATAAGTTCTATTTTTTATCTTCTGACACAAAGCATGAGGTGTGCTGTGTCTCCCTGTGCACTCACAGCAGACGGCCCAATAGCAAAGAGCAGAAAAGGTGGTTCTTGCCCAGTCTGTCTGCACCTGAGAGCAGGAGAGGGGAGCAGATGTACAATGGGGAGATGTCATTGACTTCAGTAGGCTTAGGATCAGCCCCTTATGCCTCCCATCAAACTCAAGTACAAAGCCTTCAGGAAAACCCAAAAATTATGAGTGGTTGGAAGAGAAACCCCTGACTATGCTACAGCCTAAATCTGGGATATGTCTCCACTCAGTTTGATCACTCTTATGGGATGACAGTCATTGCTTTCTCCACAGGACACTATGCTTCAAAGGAAAGTAATGTACTGCCTTCAGTTACACTAATGCAATCCCCTCTGATTTATTCCTTCTACCATTTCAGTCAACGTCCCAGTGAGTCATCTACTTGCCAGCTGCACATCTGCTTGACAGCTTTAGGGATCTTTCTCAAGCAATAAGTCCTGAATGTCTTTCCAGGGTCTTATGCTTCAGCTCTTTTCTGTTTAGAGGATATTGCTCTATTTATCCTCAGCTTCATAGTCCTCCTAATGTTTATCTACCAGCACTACTATCTTTCAAGCCACTGTACTAACAGATAAGGCCTTCGGCATCTGATTACTGGTCCAGTTATTATTTTCTGTTTGTCCTCTATATTTAGATGTATTTTACATGTTTGCTGGCTTCATTTCCACACACTATTATCCTTGTCAGAGACAAAGAATAACAGTTGCAGTCATAACAATGATCCTGCAGCCAGCTCCACTAACATGTTGCTAATTCTGCTCCCTGCTCATACTCCTTTAGTCATGATATTCAGAGTTAAAGAGTTTTCAACTTAGAATGGAAGGGATGGATGAGGTACACTTTCACCTGTTGGGATTTTTTTATTATTTGAGTACGGAGATATTTTTTTTCTTTTAAACTTGGTATTTCTTCTAATAATAAGATAATTACTATCTAATTGAAAGCAGACACAAGTTGGGGTTTTTTCTAATTAGGCTTCACTTGTGTGATTTGTCTAAGGTCATTTCTCCACAGGAAAATGGTTGTAAAATAAACCCTGCAGTGCTCAGACCCAGCTACATTCTGCTGCAGTCTTATCCTGCTTTTCTCATCAGCTTGCACTTCTTAGAGCAAAAAGAAGCTCCTAATTTTCCTTCAACACCCCTATCCCCTGCTTGACAGACATCCCTTGGACAATCTGCACCCTTGGTGCATCAGTGTACTCACTTGCAGGTGAAGTGGGAACTTGCAGTGCACTTTTCTTGCAGTTCTTCAGTGTTCCCTGTCTAGGAAGGGGCTCTACAAAGGCACAGAGGGAACTTGACTGTCCAAATCCTCAAGACTCGATCTAGTGTGGCATTGTCTGTTTTCAAGCTGGAACTGTCTTTCATTACATTAAAGGTCTCCCTTCCCATTAATCTTCTTGAGCAGCTCTCCTCTCCAAGCTCTGCTGCTCACAATTTGTGATTCCTTATTGTTGAGCATCCATCACAGGTAAAATCAGTTCTAAGCACCCCATTACTCACATATTTAGAGATGTCAAAGCAAGGCCTCCATGCAGCTCCCAGAGCACTTTAGAATTCCCTTCTGCTTTCCCATCAAAAAAGGCAAAAAGGACATAAGCAGACAGCATCTTATTTGAACTTACCAGGGAGGTAGATTTCTCATAAAGCTATGAGGAGAAGCAAGGCAAAAAAGGCAAGTACATAATACAGCTACAGTTAATGATGCATGAACACCACAAAGTTCAGCTGAGAAAGGACCTAGTCCTGGGTCCTTCAGGTGACTTTTTCAGTGCCAACACAACAGGAGAACTTTCCTTGAAGATCCCGTATGGAAACTAAGGTGAATTTCCTTTCTCATATTGTAATTTATATTTAGAGCACTGTGCACAGCATTTAAAGACCTGGAAACCAGAGTTTTCTTTAGCTCAGCCTAGTCTTCGGTTTGGTTTAGGGACCATCTCCATTCATTGTTATGATGGGTATATACAACTGTATTCTGATAAGATCAAGGAAACCGGGAAACTTCTGGGAAAAAATGACTAATATGGGGTGTCTAAAGAAGTTTTATGTATTTAAGAGCTTCCATTATTGGGATAAGCCTCAGAGAAAGCTGTTGATCTCATGTCTATAAACTTTGCATTCTCATACTCATTATTAAAAGGGGAAGTATGATCAATTGGTCTCCAGGGTCTATCCAGTAATAGATTCCTTTCCCCAGCATAGGATTGCTGCAGCTCATTCATTCGTTCATTCTGCAATTGCACAAACAGGCTCTGTAAACAAAAACTCTTCACCAGCAAACTCCCACCGTGCCAGCAATATTAAGTGGCAAGAATATGAACACCCTGCAGAGAAGCAGAGGCAAAGAGTTCATTGATGCTTCTCTTTCCTCTTACCAGTATAGTTTACCCTGCTTTATAACCAATGTAAAAAGATAGGTTACAGCAGTAATAAACCTCAATACATTAAGTCTCTGTACAGACTGGTTGCTGAAGGCTTAATATCAGTCATAATTATTATCCATAAAATGTTATTGAATCAGATCTTAAAAGTTAATGCTGCTTTGTTTCAAGAGATAAAGGACAGTGGGCTGGTAAGGGAAAGAAGGCAACACTGAGCTTTTGATCAATCTTTGTGTGATTTAAAATCTTAATCGCAAAAGGGACTCAGCATTTCAAATATTATCCCAAATCCTATGAGCTGGCCTAAGCAGAGCCCAGTGGCAAGAGCGATTACTCAGAGGGTGTGTTATCTTTGAACTTGATACCAGCACCCAGATGGAGGATGTTACTCTTTGCTTGAACTCAGGCCTGGTGAATGCTGCCCTTTTAAGATAGATTGAAATGTGGAGTTAGTAGGTAAGGGTTTTCATAAAGCCACAGCATCCCATGTTCCATTTGAGGCCTTGCTGCTCACAGCATCACCTTCATTCACAGGTGTTTGCCTTCACAGCCCTCACATTAATACCAGATGCAAAGCGCGTGCCCTGAGAGAAAGCATCAGGCCACTGGTCAATGGAGCACATAAGCTGCCCTAACATTTACAGCTAAAAAAGATTGCTTTCCTTCCTGTCCATAAAAACAGAGGATGTGGATAGTCTGGATTGATGGCCCCAGATCAACTGTATGAGGGTCAGCAAGGTGAAGTGCCAGGTCACAACTCTTGGGTCACAACAGCCCCCTGCAGTGCTGTGTTGCAGAAATACGGCTGGAAAGTTGTCCAGAGGAAAAGGACCTGTTCCACAGGTGGCCAAGGACAATGGCATCCTGGCCTGTGTTAGCAAGAGTGTGGCCAGCAGGACCAGGGCAGTGATAGTCCCTCTGTACTTGGCACTGGTGAGGCCACACCTCAAGTGCTGTGTCCAGTTCTGGGCCTCTCACTACAGGAAACACACTGAGGGGCTGGAGAGACTCCAGAGACTGCCCAGAGAAGGGCAGTGGAGCTGGGGAAGAACCTGGGGCACAAGCCCGATGAGGAGCAGCTGAGGGAGCTGGGGGGGCTCAGCCTGGAGAAGAGGAAGCTCAGGGGTGACCTTATCACTCTCTACAACCACTTGAAAGTAGGGCATAGCCAGGTAAGGGTCAGTCTCTTCTCCAAGGTAACAGACAGATCAAGAGGAAATGGCCTCAAGTTGTGCCAGGGGAGGTTTAGATTGGATATTAGGAAAACTTTTTTCACTGATAGGATTATCAAGCATTAGAACTGCTGCCCAGGGAATGGTGGAATCACCATACCTGAAAGTGTTCAAAAAATGTGTAGATGCAGCATTTAGGGACATGTTTCAGTGGTGGACTTGGCAGTCCTGGGTTAACAGTTGGACTCGGTGATCTTAGAGGTCTTTTCCAACTTATACAATTCTATGATTTTATTCCGCTTTCAGCACTCACAGTATCACTAATGCAGCTCTGCCTTACCCTTTTAGTAGTACAATATTGCAACAATCTGAAGCCATTACTCATTTCTACAAAGAGCCACGAAGAAGAAAGGTTTGACATAACAGCTGGGAAGGAGCAAAATGGACAAGTGTGGGTCCTCCCCTTCAAAAGCCAGTGCTTCCCAGCCAGAACGAGATTGGCTTCCGTTGGCTCCCATGTAAAATACGTCTCGTCTCCTCCCTTGGTTACTTAGCAAATACTAATCATGTTATGAACACCCAAGTGTCCTGCAAAGTGAGGACAGATTTTTTAAGGTTCACCACAGGTTGTAGATCTTTGAGAACAAAGAAGTGTGCTCTTATGTACCAATTCTCAGCCAGCCCAGAGTAGATTCACTCCCTGCCTCTGTAATGCACCTGTTTTGCAAAGCAACCATTAAATTTGGAAGTTTTATGGAATGCAACATTTTTCAAATCTAAAAAGTATGCCAAAGAAATAATGCAGAAGGGTAATAGGAAATACTTGCAGGGAGACCTGTTCTAAATTGTCTACACATAGATAAGGTACCAAATTCCTTTCCTTAAAGATTTTATTAACCTTTTGCTGATGGAAGGGGATTACTGATTGAGAGCTAGATGAGGTCAGTGCAGCAATTATATTTTGAAACCTCTTCAAACAAGGCTATTGTACAATGTAAGAAAAAAGTTGACAAAATGAATTGTTACTTAAAACGAGTCTTTTAGAAGAATAATTAACCTATAATAACTATTCTGGCCTCCTTTCCAGCCCTGAAAAGTAATCCTTTCTCATTAGTTTCAAGTTTAATTAGCATCAATAATGAAACAGCCCTTGGAAATACCCATTGCATCACGGTCTGTAATGCTGAAATACGCTGCCCTACAAAGGGTAAGGCCGTAGGGTGATGTCTGAAGATAGGGAGAGGTTCAGCAGATCACAGATGGTCTCAAAACTAAGAAGAAAACAGTATTGCAAAAGGTGTGGAATGTGACAAAACCAGATTTATTTAAAGAGGAGTGTTACAAACACGGTATGGTGTGGAGCAGGGGAGACTCAGGTAGTTTTGCCAATAACTGCTGCAGTATTTCCAGCAAGCTAGTGAGCCTCAACTCCAATTTCTTGCTCTTTCTTGGCCTTTTGGCTTAAGCAAAGAGAGAGACTTCCCTGTATAGTATATTCTATATGAGAAAATTCTATTCAGCACTTGCAGTCTAACATAATCAAAAAATGCTTTTTCCATCCCTGGCTTCTATGATCTCTCTGTAAAATAGATATAATAACGCTTAGCACTGTCACTGGGGTGATAAGGCTTAAAGTAGTTTGAGAATCCAACATGAAAGAGGCTATAAAAAGGCCAGACACTCCGATGCATCCGAGATAACTCGTTACTCAATGGGCCAGTAGAAACAGCAGGCAAATGCTAATTTACAAGTTGCAATTAGTGGTCTGATGCAACTTGCAGAGCTCTGAAGCATCATCACAGATTTCTAGGAAGTGAAGTCACAGATATTCAGCTGCATGTCACAAGCACTACAGCGACTGCATTTGGAAGAACCACACCAGCTTTCAAAGCTGAGCTGGAAAGAAAACTTCAATAACATAAGATTTTCGGGAGTATGACATATGAAAAGCGTAATTTCCAGTATGTCTACAGAGACTAGTATTTTCTCTTCCTAGCAGACATCAATACATAGAAAAAGAATCCACACATGGACATTTCCTTCCCACCCTCACACTGCAGGATCCTGCCTTTTCCCCCTGCACTCACCACCCAAACGTTCTCTGCTGTTCACCTTACGGAGAGTTGCCTTCTCTCCCTTTGCCCAGCTTGTAATACTTGAAGATAGAGTCAAGGTTTTCTTTCATCACAAGGTTTTGTAAGATATGAGACCAGCCAGAGTTGCTTGTCAGTGAGGAAATGGGGAGAAGCTCGCTAAAAGAGCCTGCACCTCTTTCTTTACAGTGCATTACTGCAGGTAAATCCCAGTCCAAAATGCATTCAGCATACACCCTTGTTTGAGCAGGAATGGTAGTTCTTCTGCCTAGATGTAAACATTGGAATACCAGTGGAAACTCTTGAGATTTGCCAACTGAGCTGAAGAGTTGTAATGGCGATGAGATAAGTTGCAGAGGCGATGTCCCATATTTCTAGAACCATCTACTTAAAATTTTCAGCCTAGTAATTCCACTTTGCCACCTGTAATCCAGGAAGAATCAGGTAATCCACCAAAGTTTTAAACAATTTCAAATCCCCCATTCCATGCAAATGTCTGATATCTTAAGAAAGAAACCATGAAGGATAAGCCTTCTCCCACTGCCTCCACGACGTTCTTCCCTCCCAGCCAGGACAGACAGTGTTTGGTTTGCTCAGCAGTCCCCATTAGCCAGCAGCAGCCAACACCTGCAGCTCCTCACTGCAAATGGAGATGGTGCCCAGCTGCAGCTGCCAAAAGCACATGGGCAGCTGGCCACAGCCTATCCCATTCTCATTTTTCATGAGGGTACAAATAATCTTGGTCAAAAACTCACAAAGTATTCAAATTTCAAATCTAAATTTGAAATTTGACTATTTGGCTTTAAGACAGGTAGTGTTTTAACAGTCAAAGGCAGGGCTCAAAATTTTTCAAAATGCAAGAGAAACTGATTTTCTTGTAGCATCAACCAAAACTCTAAAGTTTGCTGACACTGAAATGAAGGAAATAGAAGTCCTTTGACTATCAGCATTGCAGAGATGGGAATAAATTAATATGGTATGCTGGCTCTTTTAGCTTTTCTCTTAAAAAGCTGAGTTCACACTGCACCTTACTGCCTTTATTCAGGTTCTTAGACAGTAAAAGCATTATTAATCCACAAAAAAAGCACCATCTACCAACAGAGTCGAAAAGCAGTCAAAACTACCCTTGCTTTGCGAAGGAAGTGACTGCCACAAAGGGAAGTATTTCGTGTCACACAAGATGTCAATGGCAGAGCTGTGTACTGCAAGATAATTAAGTTGGAAGTCAAACTAGAACTCAGTTCTTGCAGCTGCCTACCGAAGTTCTTTGGCCAAAGAAACACTTGTTAGAAACTTGTCTGGTCACTTTGAAGCCAGCCACCAGCTCTGTCTACTGGATACACTTAGAACACTTCAACCACATCACAGATCTGACTTTACTAACAAGGGAAGGTGATTCTCTTTCACTACAACTGACAGAGTTCACAGCTTCTGCAAGTAGAGATCTCGAAGTCCTACCTATGCTGTCACAGAAAATTGCTGAGTAGCCATGCTAAGCAGGATAATGACAACCATGAAGCTACTCGGCCATCTCAGTCATAAATCAAAATACTCATGTAAACTAAACTTTAGTCTCAAAATGTGTTTCTTGCCTAAATATTTAAACACATAAATAACCTCCAGCCATTCCAGCTTGTCATTTTAAGCTTTCTGACATTTATTGTTCGCAAGAAAAGAAAGGTCAGACTTATCAAATCTGCATTTATGCTTCCATGACATTTTTCTCCAACCAAATCTTTCTGAATTAAAGAAGTAAGACAAATGTGGCACATTTCATAAAGGACCTTTCTCAGCCCAGCACTGCAGTCTCAGCAGCTGTGCTCAGCTCAGAAGTGGCTTCCCAGGAAACAGATGCTGTTGCTCAGTGGATAAAAGAGATCTGGAAAGCAGGCAACCTGAATTGGTGTTTGCTATTAGGTAAATCACTTGTGCCAAAAAACATAGATCTCCTAGTCTCAGTACTCTAGTTCTGAGTAACCCAAGAGGATGCTTTGGTGTGAGAATTAGACAGGAAATGTCTAGGCACAGTGTGGAATTTGCTGCCGTTTGTGAAGCAACTTTGGACTCTCAAAACATTATCACTCCAAGGGAGTTAGCACTGATGTATCCAAAAGGTGGGATCTTCTTTATTAAGAAAAGGCTCACTTAGTTGGGAACTTTCTAAGTGCTAAATCCTGCCAGTCTCCCTTCAACTCTTCTACTTCTTTTGGTTAATTCACAAACATTGTCACAAATACACATTTTATTTCCTATCATGTAATGTTTGGTGAGATGTGCATTGAACCAAATGACCAGATTACTTCAGGATCCAATTCACTCAGACACTGCAAAACCGCCTTTGATTTTGAAGAATGTCTCTGATTTTGTGTAATAAAGCACTTAAGTTTCCCTGTGCACTTCTTTATCATATGTATTTATTCCCTGTTTTTCAGGATGTGGAAATAAAAGCACAGCACGTTTAGAGAAAACATATTTTTTCAATGTGCCATAAATGTTCATTCAAACATAATAAATTGTTACTTGTGGCCCTTTTGGTGTTTGTTTATGGCTATTTTACTGAACATGCTTATGAATAAGAACATTCATAAGAACAATGAGCCTAAAAGTAAACAAATTTTGCAGAAAACAGACCTAGAAATCATAAATACATTATGCATAATCCTGGCTCCCAGTGAGGATCAGCAACACCACATAACTCTGGGAAAACAAAAGCATGTGATCATATCACACTTCCTGTGAACCACTCAAAGACAGAGTAATTTCTAACATTATCTGTCAAATAATTGGCAACAAATTTGCAAACCCTGATGGCTTTACTGTGAAAGCCTCACGGCTTTGCAAGCCAAATATTTGTGGTCAACATGGAAATAGTGGACAAGGCATCATGAGTCTAAGAAGTCATAAGCCACGAGTTTTCTCAAGTTTTCTTAGTGCTGATGGAGTAGGAAAGTGACTTGGACAGGAACAGGCAGGACAGCAGTAGGATCAAGGATCATACTGCCCACAAAGCCAGGCAAACCCCATCACTGGACAGTTGTTTTTCTCTTCAAGAAGAGGCCCCGTGAACTAAATCCACATTTCTGGAGAGCACCAATGACTGGAGGTCTAGAGGGAAGTGCTACATACCTGCTAGGGCAGGAAAGTCTGGGAAAGATGCTTCTAAGCACACTTGTGATTCACTGATTTAACAACTGGTAATCCACATGCAGCCCACTGGTACCACTGACAGCCCAGGGGTAGAAGAGGAAGGCCTTGATTTGCACTAGTTCATGCCTAGAGTAAACTCAAGTGCAACTCACGCTATCCTTAAGCTTCAGACTGGCAAAGCTGGCCTGACAGATGAAGCAAAAGCACAAAACCCCAGGAAAGAGAAAAGCCACTTGCAAAAACCTTTCAGAAGCCTGATGGCAGTGCCTCAGTCTTATCCACCAAGTTTTGCTACTGCTTTATCAGAAGAGCAACATCAGATCTCAGGTGTAGCACACAGTTGAGGGTGAGAGAGAAAACCAGAGCAACTGCAAAGTGACCATTATCTTTTATCAGTTTTCTGCTCAGTATGACACAACTCCGAATGCTATCCTTTGAAGGCAGCAAAACAAAACCAAAATATAATGAAAAATATAACTAAGAAACCTTAATTAAATGCTGGTACTTTTAAAATACGCAGAAATAGTTCTGTGGACTTCACCACAGTCAGATTTTAGCTTGGACCTCTGATTTTCATTTACAAAATGTCCACTTTCAAAACCACATTTTTGTCTAGTCTGAAGTTCTTTCTAATCTTTAGGCCAAGGGTTTCTCCTGCAAATGAGTTCAGGTGTATAATAGCAGTCCCCTAAAGATGTAAAGCCTAATTGCCTCAGCATTACAATAGCATTGGTATATAGCGAATGCAGACAGTTTCAGGGAATACATGTGGCAAGTTAATAAAATTTTAGATGAAGGCCACAGTGCAGGCGTAATATTTCGCCTAGCCAGAGGATGAAAAGTTATGCATTGCTATTTAAAAAATATAATTGGAATGTTAAATCTATTTCATGAATGAAAGTACATTGACCTTTAGAGGGAAGAATGACTCATTTTCAACCCTGCATGCCCCTTCTTAACATATGCTTCCCACCTTTGCATATGTAAGTAGCAATTAGTTTTCATGGGAAGTTATTTTATGGCCATTTCAGCTTATTAAATTTCCTGGGTAAACTCACAAGAAACCTATTTAGCAACATTTGTGGCTCAGGTGCCCTATAGTGAGAGAACTGGTTACCTGTGAGGTTAACATGAAAAAAATCCAAATACCAGTCCAGGGTTAGGGTGGAAGGGCTCTTGGATTATTTCCCCCAAGAAAGCTCATTAACCTGTCCAAAGTACACTGCTACAGAGATCCACTGTGGATCAACACTATACAGCAAATCCTGTAAGACCAGAACTAAAGCCGGCCTGAAAATCTCCTGACAGTAATGGTCATACTGGCTGTTCAGTTCCCCATGGCAATGTACTGGTTTTCATTAAATTGTTTTGGGAAAGGTTTCCTTGGAGGCACAGCAGAATTTCCAGTCAAAACCATAGACCGATGGAATAGAATGAGAGCAAAGTCAACAGTAACCTGGTAGTTGAGAGGTTCACCTCAAATACAGGAGATCTGCAGTGCCGCACTCCTGTCCAAGCTTCTTTCTCCCTTCCTCTGCATTTCTTGTTGTGTGTCTTTCATATAGAAAAGATTCAAATTAATTTGATTTTTGTCCCAGAGAAGCACAGGGAGAAGGCTAAGACAGTAACAAGTCTGAAAGCATTTCCAAAAGAGGAAAACTCTCTCGTACCCAATTTTGAGAAGGCCAAGCTGACACAGAAATGGTAGATGGGCTGAGGACCACAGTTTCTCTAAATGGAAGCTTCTTCTTGCAGGATGCTCTGTTCCCACAAGGATGAGTGTGAGAGAAATCTGGCATCAAGAATATTTGCAGGAGAGCCCTGCAGAAATTCTTGTGAACTTTATGGCTTGTTTGCTGAACAACAGCTGCCCATAAGTACGTCCTTTACTAATTGTTCAGTAACAGACTTAGATTAAGTGCTTTACACTTTGTACAAACAGCTGTTAAAAAAGGAAAAGGTTCACTCCAGTTAAATTTATCTTTGAGCCAGCAAATGAGAGTACAAGTTAAAGAGAATAAAGCATCATTTACAGGACTCTGTTGTCACCTCTAAGGTCAGTGGAAATTCATCGCCGTGCCATTTTTTCTCATCCTAAAATGTAATTCACTCTCCATTCACATGGAGGATAATGTGGTGAAAATAGTTTAGCAAGGTAATTATACATTTTTCTGGGAAGTACTGCAACCCTGGACCTCTCCAGCAGACAAAAGGAAAAAAAAAAGCCCCCTATGCCAACATAAGTGAAGCAGCTTTCCATTGTTGATGGGAGGATTGTGTTGTTTGAAATCCATTTCCAATTAGCTTAAGCAGTGAAGGAAAGGCTCAGTTGCCATAGGAAGGGCTTTAGTTAAGCCCCATGCACATTAGCTGCAATGGTGTCAATAACTGCTGGGATCTGACAGGCTGGTGGATGCTGTTCATGCTGTTATCACTGTGTCAGCACATCCTGCTGTCGGCAGGACTACACAGCACAAATTTAAGGCTGGCAGTGACACATGGTGTTCACATAGGCAGCACCTTAGAAAAGCAGGAGGAATGGATTTCCTAATGTTGTTAAACAAACCCACATTACAAAAGCTTCATAAAGCCACAAACAGTGTAACTATGCTAAGGTGTCACTGCTGAAAAAGCAGAGGTGAAATTCAGAAAGAGACCAGGATTTTTACAGAAGATTATGAACAGCTGCAAGAAGTTACCACTTCGATATAGGTAAAGGAGGTCCATATTCCTTCCCTCTGCTCCTCCTTTTCCTGCATCCTCTGTGATTGACTTTGCATGACTGTGTTGTAGTAAGAACAGCAGAGCTTTCTCTCCAGCATGATTTTCAGTGGCAGAGGTTCCTACTGATCTGGAAAAACATGTCTTTCTCCTCAACAGTGAGACAACAGACAAAATAAAGCCTGTGAGTTTTACTGGCTTTATCTGCATTGTATTCACATCAGAGAACCTGTTAATTCTTATGTATACCCTTCCCTCAGGTTAAAAACACGCCTTCATCCTCTAAGAAGACAAATGCATGTCCTCCAGCTCCATCATTGCTCTAAGTACCGAATAGACATGGCATTCAAAACTAAGTCTTCACTGCCCGAGGAGATCTGTAAATCGAAAAACAAGTGCTAAAAACAAGTGCTAATCACAACAAATTCCCTGAACAGAAAGACGAGACAGTAGGTTTTGGTGTTTTTAATTTTTAATTATTCTTTCTTTATGGCAATGTAGCAAAGCAAGACCTGCTGGAAGGTACGGGGTGTTGGCCTCACCTAGCCACCTTGTGGTGGACAGCACCTCTGTTATCCCTGCCAGATCCAACAGAGGAAGAGCTAACCTGGATAACTCACTTTAGCCACAGCTGCAGGACTTACTCACACGCAGCCTACCCTGACAGTTGGCTTTGGTTTTCATTTCAGGCAGCAAGGAAGAAGATGGGTTCCATTTGTAGTTCTTCAGATGGCTATCCCATTTTTTCAGATGAGCATCAAAAATCAGTTGCTCTAACTTTGTATTCAAAGCCCAGCAGTGACTTCTCTCTCCTCTTCTGAGTTTACTTAAGTGTATTCTGTGGTCCATTAAGTAGGTGGCTACACAGGGACACACCATTGACTTCTACAAAGCTTCATAAAAGGTACCTGACTTAACTCACTGTGACAAATTATTTGAACCTGCAGTCCTCTAGGTATTATATTCTTCTAGTAGGAAAGGCTGAATCACAGCTGCTGTTAAAGATACAATGCACACACAGAATGGAAATTTCTCTTGATCACTGGACCAAAACAGAGTCCTGATTTGAGATGAAGGAGCTGCCCCGAACCGTGACTGTCAATCACCACCCACCAGAAACAAAATCTAAGCCAGGTTCTCTCTTTACACAAGTACCAGTGCTGCATGAGCCTCCTCAGATGTACAACTTCTTGTACAGTAGCTGATACAGTGCAGTTCACTAAGGATCCCTTTGGGGTTTTAAAATGTCAATCAGCCCTTTTCTTTTATGTTTAAATAAGAGTAATAATATTAATATCAATAGCCAGTAACAGTAGTATTAATGTGCAAAATTGGGAGCCAGACCCAGCTCTGGAGATGTTTGTGCTGTTCCCTGGTCTGCTTGCACATAACCTTGAAAACACTTGCAGCACTTTGAGGAAGCATCCCTTTTTAGGATGATATTTTTTAAGTTTCAAAGAACCTGATCTTGCTGTCCTTCGACAAATGACACTTTAACCTTCTAGGTCTTGCTTGCGGCTTTCTAGCACATAGGAACTCTTGGCGTTTCGTAAAAATCCCTCCTCACTTTTAAAATAGTCCTCCTGGCCCCACCAAAGCTCCTCGATACATTCTCACCGGTAAAGCGCAGCCCTTAAGGACAAGCCGTGAGGGGAAGGCGCGACTGCTCGGGGGAGCTGCGCTTCCCGCATCCGCGGGGCTGTCAGTGACCGGGACGGAGCGGGGCGCTGGACGCGTGTCCCGGCGGGGAGGGCGCCCGGCACCGCCGGGGCACGGCGGGGGCTGCGCGGGAGCGGGCAGCGGCGCTGCCCGGCGCGGTGCGCGGCATGCAACGCACGGCTCACCTGCCGCCGAGACGTGGAAGAGAAGGCGGGGGCGGGCGGCGCGGATGGCCGCCGACAGCCCTCGCTCGCTGCCCGGGAGGGCGCCGCGGCGCTCGGGCATCAGC
>VYZR01082386.1:0-14297 GCA_013400675.1 Oxylabes madagascariensis
TCCCTGCTCCCAGATCCCCCTCCATCCCCTCCGTCTGCAGGGAAGCCCCTCCAGCCCCTCCATTCTCAGGAATCCCCGACCCAGGAATCCCCGACCCAGGATTTCCCCTCCAGACCCTCAGTCCCAAGGGATTGATTCCCTCTCAGGGATCCCCCTCAGGGCCCTGTGTCCGCAGGGATTTCCTCTCCAGCCCCTCCATCCTCAGGGATCCTCACTTCAGGATCTCCTCACAGCCGCTCTGTCTGCGCATCCCCTGCTGCCGGACCCCATTTCACAGGAATTCCACAGGAATTCCCCTCCAGACTCTCTGTCTACAGGGATCCCTGTTCAGAAATCCTCATCGAGCCTCTCCCTCTGCAGGAATCCCCGCTCAGGGATCCCCCTCCATCCTCAGGGATCCCCACTCAGGAATCCCCACTCAGGGATCCCTCTCCAGCCCCTCCATCCTCTGGGATCCCCCTCCAGCCCCTCTGGATTTCCCCCACAGCCCCTCCATCCTCTGGAATCCCCCTCCAGCCCCTCTGGATTTCCCCCACAGCCCCTCCATCCTCTGGAATCCCCCTCCAGCCCCTCTGGATTTCCCCCACAGCCCCTCCATCCTCTGGAATCCCCCTCCAGCCCCTCTGGAATTCTCCTCCAGCCCCTCCATCCTCTAGGATCCCCCTCCAGTCCCTCTGGGATCCCTCTCCAGCCCCCCCAGTCCCCTCAGGGCACAGCTCCCCTTTCCCCACTGACTTTCCTGTTTTCCTCAGCTTGCCCCAGTCCTACAAATCCTTTCCCTGCAGGAATTCCAGGCTTCTCTCCCTGACCCACATCCCCGTTTGGTTTCTCCTCATTTCCAGGCACTTTCAGGTCACCTGCATTGCCTGGGATCTCACTGAGGGTTTCCTTTTGGAAATCTGCATTTTTAAGCTGTTTTCCCCCGTTCCCTGAGCTTTAAGGAACACAACCAGGCTTCCAGGAGGGTGAGACTCAAATTTAGGGGCACATCCATCACTCTGAGCCTCACAGTGAGTCCTAATCCCCCAAAATCACCTTTTTTAGCCATTTGTGCCTTCTAGATGACAATTTTGTTCACACAGGGTCCAAGGACACCCCCGTTTTTCAGTCCCTCACCTCACCTGAGCTACTCCAGGACCCTCATTCTTTCCCCACTGACAAAACAACTCTGTGGTGTGATTATCCCATGACCACAGGGAGTATTTTACCCCCCTCCTCTTATAAAAACCCCTTCTTGCTGGAATATTACCAGCAGGGATCCTTTCAAAAGACAAATGACATGGAATTGTCACTTTTTTAAAATTCACAAACATTAAAAAAAGCTGCTCTCTGCCTTGCCTTACTTTTTTTTTGTCACTACAGGTTGATTGTTATTGCTATTTATGCCATCGAGGTGCCCAAATCCTGTTGCAAGGAGCTAAAAAAAAAGGGAAATCTATGCTCAGATCCAAACAGTTTCCTTAACATCCTGTAAAGGAACACTTTCAAAAGGTAAATAACAGGGAATTTTGGTTCTGCCAGGAAGCCTTGCAGGGCAGGACAGAGCCTGGAGAGGCTGGGATGATCCATGGGATGCAGGTTTCAGCCAGCAGTCACAGCAGAGCTGTAAAAGCCCTTTAAAAAAGGAGAAACACAAAGCAAGCTGTGCCAGAAACCCAGGAAAAGACTCAGCAAGGGACTGGATCTGTGGAGAGCCCCTGCAGGGCTCCCAGGGGCTGGGATAACTCAGGGGTGGGGCTGGAGGAAGATCCAAACCCAGGCAGCTCCCACCCCGCTCCTGGTTTTGGTGGCTGAGCTGTTCCCAGCCCGGGCTCAGACACCTCAAGGTCAGGGCTCAGACTGCACCCAAAAAGTTGAGAAAGGCTGAGAATAAGGACCCACAATGGATCTTTGTGTGTGCAGCTCCTGAGGGATCTGCCAGGACAATGCTGGAGCTCAGGAATCCAAATTTTGGTGACAGCAGACAAACAAGTCCCAGGAGTTAGACAGAAACAGGGGCTGCTACCTTCACCACAGATGGATTTTCTCCTTGCCAGGCAATTCATCACCAGCAAAGTTTTGATGAGTGCCAGAGGGGAAAAGAGAATTTACAACCCAAATCCAATTTCATTTTACTGCAGATTTTCCCCTGATTTCCTCCCGTGCTCCATGTAATTTTGGTTGATTTATGAAACCTCTGCAGCCACCGGGCCGTGGAAATAAAGACAACGAGGATAAACGTCGTAGTTTTTATTCTGCAAAGCAATATGCACATCTTACAAACACAAAAATTAATCTAGGAGAGAAATGTCATTTCCAAATCAGCTATTAACCATCATGCAACAAGACAAGTGAAATGTTAAGAACAAAACAAAAAACAAAAAAACAGCCATCTCGAACCCTACAATCACCTGCAGAGGGTTGAAACCAAGGCTCAGATTTTCTATGTAATGCCAAAGAAAATGCAAAAAAAAAAAAAGAAAAAAAAAAGAAAAAAAAAAGAAAATGGCAGCTTTCTAAGAACAAGAAAACACGTACAAATAGAATCAAAACTGATTCAAGTCATAGTTAAAAAGAAAAAAGAAAACAAAAAAAGGAAAGATCAATATGATCTGAACTTCAATATTAAGTTTTAACTCTTCTGTTTGGCTGCATCTAACTTTGTACATCGCCTGGGAACAATCCAATATTCCTCAGCAATCCAGCATTTTGGCCTGCTGGGACACCCCACACCTCCCTGCTGCAATACAGGGGGCAAAAGGATCAACTAAGGCCAAAAAATCCAACTCTCCAACGTTTTCCCTTTTGCATTAGTGGGTCACAATCTTTAATATTCCTGGGGGGGTGCAGAGAGTGGGGGAGAAGTTGTCAAGCAGGCTCTTTTCATCCCCAAATGGTTTCCCCAACAGCCCAAATTCCAGCTGGGACGTTTGGAGTTGGAATTTGTTGAAGGAGAAAGGATTTGCTTTGCTTTCCTGAAGGAGCCAGGTGATGTTGGGGGGTTTTTGGGTATTTCCAGGATTTGCACCACCTCTCTCCCAACCCATCTCCTATTCCTGCCTTTGGTCCCCAGATCAAGCCACCCTCGGAGGCAACTCTTGGAGTGAGGATTAACACGCAAGGCTGGGCTTGTGGGATTTAGGAACAGCTCAGGCTGGGATTTAGGAACAGCTCAGGCTGGGATTTAGGAGCAGCTCAGGAGAAGCTCTCAGCCTCTTGCACCTCCCTGCCTCATCCCAGGGAAGCAGCATCAGCCCATAGCAGCATCAGGAGAAAACTGGGAGCTTCTTTTTATCCCTAAACTTCAAACCAGGCCATCTCTAAAGCTTTGCCTTAACATTCCCTGGACGAAAACGTGTCAGGTAATCTGACCTAAGGAACTGAAATTCTAGGAGGAAACGTGTTCTGAAGGAAACTGTGACTGTTCAAACACCCTTAAGACTCGTGAACTTACTGAAGTCCCAACACACACAGACCAGGAGTGGCGTCTGGAGGGAATAAACTGGGAATTTTATGTCAGCATCACTGAGACTACGGGATTCTCACTTGGCTTTTTTCTTCTGTGGGGTTTGGAGCAAAAAGAGGAGGAAAAAAAGCCTGTGGGAATGAATGAATGAGTGAATGAGTGAATAAATGAATGAATGAATGCAGAGCTGTCACACCACCTGATGAGAAAGCTGGGAGAAAAGATGAAAAGTCAATTAAGGCAACCAGTGAGATTTAAAAGCAGTGGTGGAAATGTCTGCAGGAGGAACCTGACCCATGAAATGAAGGAGACTGCTCAAGAAACCAGGAAAAAAAAAAAAACAAAACAGCAAAAGGCAGAATGGGGAAAGGAGAAATGCACAGAACCCAACCTCTGACTGAGGAACGGACACAGGGAACAGAAGGGGTTTCACTGGGTGGTTTCTTTGACCTTCCTCACTCTTGTGGCCATTTTCCCCTGAGTGCACTGCAGTAAATGGCAATTTAATGATTTAATGGGCCAGAGCTCAGCAGTGCCATTGGCAGCTGCCCCTCAGAGCTGCAGGCACAGTCCCAGAGTGAAGCACTGTAACAAACTCTGGGATTTCTTTTCCTTTCACTCTTTGCACTTGCCCAAGGCTGTGCAGAGCTCCAGCAGGCTGTTAATACAATACATCTTTTTATTAAGTTTCACTTTCTAGAAAGAAAAGAAAAAAGGAAAAAAAAAAAAGTTTACAGAAAGCTGCTCTGCAGCAGAGACACACAATCCTGGCTGGAGGGCTGGGGATGGGAGGCCAAGTGGAAAAGTTTTCCAGATAGTCTCTGTGCTGACTGGTTCTCTGGCATTCAGCAAGCCAAATGAAATACCAAAAAAACAAACCAAAAGAACAAACCAAAACAAAAAAAATCAAACAGTTCTTTTCAGTAAGTAACAGTTTTAAATGGGACTTCACTTCTTAAATTTTTTACTATGAATAAAAGCACAAGTTTGTCCTAAATACAGCACTATTAAAATGTGAATATGTATTTTTTTTTTCTTCCAAAAGAGAAAAAAAAAAAATCTAAAACGTTGATATCTTTTCTTGCAAGCAAGGAGCAAATGGAATAAAGTATTAGGCCACACAAACACACATTGAATTCATGTTGTAGATTGGTGGCTTTGGAAATGCAGGATATTATATCAAAGGTGCATACTTGGTTCAAACACACTGTACAGATTGGGCAAAAAACCAAACATCTCTTGGTTGGTTTGAGACACTTGCAAAGGCATCTTCACCTGCCCAGGTGCAGCTAGACAAAAATCTCTGCCTCTGTGGAGCCTTTTCACTGGAGTTATCTACACCAACGTGGGGCTGTCCCCAGGGAAGGGCCTGAGGGACAAGCACATCTCCTCGGAATTACTCTGGATATTCTGCTTTTATAAATATGTACAAATCAATTACAGGCACTTTGAAATGTCTTTGGTTGGAATAAACCAACATTGCAAGGTAATGGATTCACAGAGTGTTAAGACCCAGGCTGGGTTCAGCAGGCAATGGTTTCGGTCGTTCTCGGGAGAAGGAGAAGGGGGTTTTTATGCTTCTGACAAAGCAACCTGGGGAAAAAAAAAACCAAAGGAAGAGAAAATATTTAATTAAAGCCAAATTCTTAATCCTGTAACAGTGATATGATTTATCTCTGTGAGCTGGCAGAGCTGTCCTTGACTTTTCAAAGAAAGCTTGGAAAGTCTGACTTGGAAAGGGAATCAAAGCGAGTTTTGTACTTTGCAAAAAATCAGTAGAATGTAGTCCCAAACCACACAAAATAAAAAAAAAAAAAAAAAANAATCCTCAGCACCAACAACCACCACCCCACCCATTCCCAATCCCACATCCATTCCCAGTCCCAAACCACACAAAATAAAAAAAAAAAAAAAAACCTCCCACAAAAAACCCCCAAACCAGCTCAAACGACAAAGTATCATTAAGATCAAAAGGTGTCAACACTGGCTTCCTACTTCCTTATTAAATATATTCATATTTAATCCTTCAGGCAAACTGCAGGTCCCCAAGGTAATATTGAACAATGATTCTTTCAACAGCTTTGCTACTGTTTTAAACTTAATTCTGATTAACAATGACTCTTTCAACGGCTTTGTTTTTAATTTAATTCTGATGAGCAACCCTTAGAATTATGTACCATGTTTTACTCAGTTTTCTGTTTGCTGTGGTAAAAGATAATGAATAAATAAAGATTTAGTGCCACCTATTCACTGCTTCACACAAAACAGTTCAACAGTTCAACCATAACCAGAATTAATGTCAGAAAAGTCATAGCCCAGCACTTCCTGAGCTGCAATAATCCATTTCTGGAGGACAGAAATCTCATCTTTAGGATCTCCAAAGCACTTGTGTGGATTTCATAACCCCCACCTGCACTGTCCACAATGAAACACCCACGTCTCTCTGAAAGGCAATTAAATCCCCCTCTCCAGGGACAAGAAAAACCAGTCTGTCCTCTGCCCAACAGGAGCTTTTGTCTGTTTTCTTATCAGTCAAGATTTTCTTAGCACACACTCACCTTTTCAGAGCAGAATTCTGTGTTGCTTTGCCTCAGTTTGCTTGGTCTGCCTTTAATGACTGCATAGCAGAACATTGTAATCACCATCACAAAGAGGAAGTAACTGGTGTGCATGAGGTGCAGGTTTATTAGAGAGCGATCATCCTGCACACAGAAAAGCAAATTAAAACCATTTACTGACTCAGCATTTGATATTCAAGCACTAATTACCAGATCAACCCAGAAATTACTTCATGAATCAACTTCCTCCCCTTTACACAGCAATGGAACCGATTCCTAATTGTGGCACAAAATGTTTCTTGTGTTAAAAATCTGCGTTATGGATATTTTTCCCAAATATTGGCAGAGGCTTTTGTGAAATGATTTTGAGCTGCAAGTGGTGGTTTTTTAAGAGCTGTGAGGCACGTGGATGAAGATCATCAAACCCATTAGGGGGGAGCATTCTCAGTCCTCACACCACACAATAAACCAGCAGCAAAAATGGCAACTTTAGGAACCATATCCAATGGAACCACACAATAAACCAGCAGCAGAAATGACAGTTTTAGGAACCATATCCAGTGGAACCACAAAATAAACCAGCAGCAAAAATGACAACTTTAGGAACCATATTCAACGAAACCAGAGCTAAGCCTTTACTGAAAACACCAGAGGAACAGCCCAGCACTTACATCTGGAACTATAACAGTTAGTTTGGGATTTAAAGCATGGTAGACTTTCCCAATTGCTCCCTTGTAACACCAGAAGGGGTTGTAATCCTGGGCATATTTTGTGTTCGAGTCCCTGGCCGTGGTGAAGATCTTGTACCACAGAGTGGCATTGCTGTAGCTTTCAGGAACACAATGTGGTGGCTGACTGCAATAAAACAGAAATAATCAGTACCCTGAAATGTATTTTCCATGTTCAACCAGGACAACCTTTCTTCTCAAAACATGGTTTTAGTTTGGGCCTTCCTAAGCAACAACAAAACCCCAAAGTTTAAGTTAAAAAGCCCCAAAAGCCACATGATTGCTATGCTAAAATTAGAATTTAACTGCATGTTGTTGCACTAAGCCAACATCCCACAGCTTAATTGGAAAAATACTGGTTTTCCTAAGGCTTCCCACAGCCTGGGGTTCTCCAGGTTGGATGGAACAGTGCCAGGGAATCCAGAGAAGACAAATGGAAGATATTTTGGTGAAGGCAAAGCAGCCTTGCCTTGTGCTGATCTCTCAGCAGGGAAGAGGGCAAGAACCTCAGCATCAAATCTCAACTCTGAAACTCAATTATGGGGTAAATTCCTTAAAATTGCATGGATTCTCTTGCTCCCAGTGAAGTTTAAATCACAGTTGAAAGGCAGGCATGGGCCAAAAGATCTCAAAGACAGCAGAGCTTTTGAGACAAACGTTCTACTGTGGGGGAAGGAGTGCAAGGGTGTAATTTCCACCATCAACAGGAATTTTCAGGAGGAACTAACAACCCAGAGGAATGAAAGAGGCAGGAAGCAGCCCCTGGAGGAGAGCTGCACTTACACTGTGACTGGGAAAACGTTGCTGGCTGCTGTCACAGTCATGCAGGTGGTGAACACAACCTGCTCGCAGTGGCCGTGCAGGACACAGTCATCGGAGTTCCAGGCAGCTGGCAGGGTGAAGGTGATGTTTATTTCCTCGTGGGATTCTCTGCCTTTGAGAAAGAGAAAAGGAAAGCTGGGGTTTGGTTCACAAAAGTATCTGAGCAACAATTGCTGGGGTAAGGAGAACACACAAATGATTAAGGCAGGAAGCGTCACCCTTTGGAGTCATCCCGGATCTTTGCAGGAAACAAAGAGAGCAAAAAGAGAAGTTAAAACCCCAAACAAATCACAAAATCCCTCAGCTGCTGCTCTTTCTAATCCCTCCCACCCCAGAACTGGGGGTCATCAGGCTGCTTTCAGAAATTAAAAACTCTTTATAAGTGAATTCATGCATGTTCACAGATTTTCATCAGAAAAGCCTTTCCCCTCCTAAGAATTTGTTCCACACGTGTTTTTTCTGATGCTCACTTTTCAAAGTGGAGATATCTGTGCAGAGAAAAAGGTGTCAGCAGATACTGAACTGCACATTAAGTCATGCATGATAACTCCACGTGGAGAAATTCAAACCGAAAATAAATCCAGGCTGCTGCAAATGGAACTTGCATTTGGTAGCTCTCAAAGCAGCAACAAAATAACAACAGAAAATACAGTAATGCACATTTGCAGCTATGGGCACTGTCTCTCCACAGGTTCAAGACCTTCAACATTACTATAAAATGCAATTCTGGCTGAAAGCTAAAATATAGTGAGGTTCTATTATCAATTTCTATTAATGCTCTACAAACTCCTGTCAAAACATCCTGGCAGGCAGCCAGAGAGCAGATTGGTCTCTGCACACCACAGAAACCATAATCATCTTATCTGGTGCTGTTTGTGATATTAAAGCTGATTCACTTCTGCATTTTAGATAAACTAAAATTTTTTAGACAACATAATACTCTCTACTGCATCTATGTCACATTGGAAATGTCAGTTGAGGACTTGATGGATCAGACAAAACTGAACAGAGTCACTGTTTGAAATTCTGCTGGCTTAAAAATGACCTTCCATTGTCATTAGGTTTAATCATTTCAAACTGCCAAGCCTGATCTTGGCACACCTGCAAGTGCTTTTCCATTCTGAAGGCAGGGAAAAGTTCCTCTAACAAACAAGTGAAGGGCTCCATACAGGAATAAATTCCCAATAAAACTGGGGACACATCTGTGTTCTGTGCGTAAGATTTATCTCACCCACAATAAGCAGGTAAATTTTTATTTGGTTATATAAAATTTAAATCCATTTAAATGTTATTTAAATGTTAATGTTATTTAAATTACAGAAATATTTAGAATCATAGAATGATTTGGGTTGGAGGGGACCCTAAAAACGATTTTGTTTCACTCCCCTGCCATGGGCAGGAACACTTTCCACTATCCCAGCTTGCTCCAAGCCCTGTCCAACCTGGCCTTGGACACTTCCAGGGATGGGGCAGCCACAGCTTCTGACTACTCATCACCCTCATAATAAAGATTTTCTTCCTAATATTTAATCTAAACCTACTTAGTTTCAGTTTGAAGCCAATCCCCTCTGTCAAAGGATAGGAAAAAACCTCTAAAAGCCAAATGCAACCTGAATTTTTAAAGGTCCGGCCTCGCCTACCTGAAAGCCCAATCTGGTGCCCAAAAATGGTGGAGCTGAGGTGTGTGACATTGCGGGAGTATCCCCCAAAAGGTCTGAGAGGGTCCAGGGTCAGCGTGATGGTGACAGAGATGTTGATGGGGCCGGAGTCCTCCAGGGTCTGTGGGGACTGCGTGGAAGACCTGGCCTGCCCGCTGGTCACGGTGCTCTCTGGAGTCGTGGTGTCGTTGAGGAGGTGCTTTAGGGTTTCATTCTCAGATATACAGAAGTCCAAATCGTTAAACCTCAGCAGGAAAGTGTTCCAGTCCTGAAAACAAAGGGGGAGATTTCAAGGCCATGAGGGAGCTCACGCCTCGCTCGCTCCCATCCTGCCCGGTTCCAGGCCATTGAACAAAAAATCACACGGCTCACAAAGCAACACAAACACCACCAGGGCTGGCTCAGAAACAGGGAAATTGTACAAGTCAGATGAGCTAGAAAGGAAACTTGGTTTGTTATCACCACGCTCCAGGCTCCTCTGCCGAGGTTCCCCTCCTCACAGGACAGTGCTGAAGGAAGAAGTGCCCCAAACCAGCTCAGTGACCCCAAATAACAAACTGAAAGCTTCCTAGCCACAGCAGGGAAGATCCAGGAGAGATGATTCGGCCTCATCCTTGCTATAAAACAAGACTTACAAACATTCACTCCAACAGCCCTTCTGAAAGTAAAACGGACACAATCCCCCACACAACTCTGTGCTCTCTAGGAGGGGGGAAAAAATTAACTCCAGGCACATTTTCCAAATGAATATCATTTCTGCACGTACCTCTGTCATTTCTGGTGATTTGATCTCCTTGATTTTGAAGAAGTAGCCCAGTGTCAGGAAGGCGATGGCCATGGCGCTCACGCTGATCATAAAGACCACGAGCGGAGGGCGGCTGCTGATGTAAACCTTCAGGTTCTCCAACAGGTTTATGTAGAACATTATTCTGATTGTTCACCTGAGGGGAAAGAACGTTCCAACAGAGTCACTGGGCTGTGTGTTACATGTGGGGGGTGGTGGATCACGTCAGGCTAAAGAGAGAAATGGGACTGTACACAAAACTGAGATTCAATTCCGTGGCTGTGCTGTTCACTGAGCAGAGCGTGTGCCTGAAATACTGCAGCCATCAGAAGAGGCTCCACATCACCTTCCCAGGGCCTCACACTGCCAGCTGGGAACAGATTTTAAGGAATGAGAGCTTCCAGCACAGCCCAGCATCGCTGATAAGCAATAAAACCAGTTCTTGCCTCTCCCCAAGCAGGGTGTCATTGCTCCATTTTAATGCCAGTAATGTCTGAATGCACCAAGTTACAAATCAAACTTTGCACATCCTTTGAAAACCGAGGCTGGAGCCTTAAGGTTCCCTCTTTACCCCATCCCAAATGCCTCCATTTTCAAAGCAGGATCTGAGAAGCAGCCCTACATGATTTTAGGCTTTTGCATCAAGAATCCTATGGGCAGAAACACCCAAAAACTGCATTAAGGTGGAGGCTGGGAGACTCCTGGTCTTTATTTAATTCTTGCAGGATCTAGAACTTTTTGTTCTGTCTGGAAGCAAAGCCAGGACCTTACACGCTGAGGAAATGTCTCAAGTCATTAATTTTTGCCCCAAGCATAATATTTTGTCTGATTCTCCTCATGAAATTTTATGTGCAGAGCAAAAAGACCCAAATTATTGTATCAGCTCCCCCACCTCCACTCCCAGGGAAAAGCAAACAGCCCGGTGTTAAAGGGCAGCCTTGTGACATCTCCTTCAGAAGCTCTGCAAGGGGCAACTCCCAGCCAACCTTTATCTCTGTCTTACCTAAAACCCTGGCTGAAAAGGCTTTTAACCCCAACTAAACCACCAAGGCAGGAGCTGCTCCTAGCAACGTGCTGCTGACCTCCAAAATTCTGAGGGAAAGGCAAGAAGAATTCTGTACTGCAAGGGTTAAAGCTGGACCATCCATAGAGATCTGGTAACATTTAATTAAGGCAGGGATTGCTCCTGCAGGTCTGGGGGATTCCCACTGACTCCCATCATTGTCATTCACAATCCAGGTGTAGCAGGGCTGAAAAGTGGCAGCTCTGAGGATGAGCGAGGCACAGGGCAAGGCAGGGAGGGACCTGGGATCTGATCTATTGATTTAAGAGGAAACAAAAGAAGGGTAAAGGACAAGCATTCAGACAAAGCCCTTTTCAAGCCCACACAGTACAATGATCCCAACTTCCTTGTGTATACTCAGGATTTTACTGGCAGGAATGGTTCAGGTCCTGTTAACAGAAGAAATATTGACAGAACCTGCCCCAGAGAGGGGAAAATCCAGCTCAGGGAGAAGAGACAGAGGTGCAGTGCCAGCAACACAACCTTGGGCTGTGCCTGCTGAGTCCCCATTCGCTCTGCTGGCTGAAACCTGCTGAGACAGAGCTCTCCAGAGCTCAAGATCACATCCTGGCTTCATTATTTTTCACCACCGACCCCTTTCCATCCACCCTGCAAAGCCCAGAAGTTTTTCTCAGTGAGAAGCGGGTGCTGCGAACATCTCTACAAACCCAGGGTGAAAAGCGGGGGAAGGAGAGGAAGAGAGGGCAAGAAAAGGTGATGAGAAATGTGCACCTTACCAGAAGCTTGTCCCAGAGCAGCTGTGGCACAGGCAGGCAGGCCAGGGGAGGTGGCAGAAGGCAGCAGGGACAGGGGAAGGGAGAGCTGGGGCTGGCAGGGATCATGCTGGGAACGATCCGCCCTTCTGCACGTTCTGCCTATCTTGTCCCTGGCAGCAAATTCCTTAAAAGAGCCCGAGTTAAAAACCCCAAACGCTGCATCCAGAAGCAAAATCCCAAACACTCCTTCTGGAAACGTGGGAGACACATGTGGGGATGGAAGGAGATCAAAACCTGAAGCAAAAGCAGAGTTGTAGGCAGCGTCCCCTCCTGAATTTCCTTTAGGAAATAACACAGATGCAGCTTTTATTGCAGCTTTTAATCAGGGCTGAGTGTCACACACAGCACATCCAGGGCTGGCATTGCTTTTTTAAAGGGGTTTCCAACAGCTCCATTAGAATTTGTTTACCACAGGGTCTAAAACCAGCCATAAAAAATCCGGGATGTGCTGAAAATCCTACACAGAGAAATACTCGGGCTAATATTTTTATGTAAGAGATCACCAGCTTTTAAGTGCCAGTTGTTTAATATGCTGCCATAACTCAGTGGCTTTGAAAGCAATTAGAAAATGCCATAAGCTGCAATTTCCGAGGAGTAATGTGCCTTTGGAGCATTTGGGAGGGAAAAGGGAACAACCGTGGATTTCAATACTGGAGCTGACATGAAAATAGCAATGGTGGAAAGCAGAGGGATGAATGTTTCCATGCTGCTGCCTGAAGAATTACTGATTTTTTTAATCAAAGTACTTAAGTGACTTTAATTATCATGGATTTTGTGGTCCAGATCAGTGCATTACATCAAAATGTCTATGGATTTTCAGGGTTCCTTCAACTCCTCTGTTAGAATCACAGTTCTAACTCGTGCATCCTAATTGTTCTGCCAGCTCTTGTAACTAACTTCCTCCTCTGTGTAAATGAATAACTTCAAAAATATAATTTAAACTTTAATTTCTCGTTCACAGAGTTAAAAAAAACCCCAACCAAACAACAAACAAAACAATGCTTTTACCTCCTGGCAGGTCAGGCAAGCAAGATCAGATTTCACTTTAAGCCAAATAAATAATTTAGTGAGTGGCTCTAATGACTGCTGCTGCCTCTCTCCACTCCAGCAAAGCCTTTTAATACTTGGTGCAATAAAAATCTCCCCAGTCAGACTAAACAAGGAGCTCAAGAATGAAAACTGCCAGGCTGGAACATTGGCCAGCAGCTCCAAGGTAATTGCTGGGTAGTGAGGGATGTTCAGCAGGAGTTACAGCTGCTGGAACTCGCCAGGAAACCCTGGAGATGTTGAGCTCTTAAATCAGCATCTACAAACCCAGGCAGGGAAAAAGATTAAAATGGTAAAGGGTGGAAATACAACAGTTTAATCTGTCAGAGTGCCAGAGCAACACAGAATTGAGCAGCCAACTAAAAAGCAAGAAAATACTCTACAATTTGGGGAGTTTTCCTCCAAAACAGCTCCTGACAGCAACCTCAAAGGAGTAACATTGTGAATTCCTCTTTATTTGTGTATGAAAGAGTGTGGAAAAGGAAGCTGCTGAAATAAGACTGATGAGTTTTTCAAGGCTAAATTACAAACAAGGAAAATCTTGAAGCCTATTGCAAAGACCAAAAAGTCAATGCAATGAGTCACAGCTGAAGTATTAAATTCCCATTTTGAGGCTTAATATCAAAGGAGCTGAATTCCTAAGAACAATAAAACCCCCATATGCTGTACTAAAGCAGGTATTGAAAGCAAACTGCAGTTACCAAAGTGAAAAAAACCCAAAACAACCAGACATGAATTTTAAAGAGATCAAAGTCGTTTGACATTTTTGTCAATAATATCAACTACCACCCTGCCACTAGAAAGCTTAAAATGATGGCATTTCCTCACAGATATTTCCCCTTCTTGTTGTGCAGCTAAGGTAATCACTCTAGAGGAGGGGTTTAAATGTAAAACCACCACTGAAACATCCTAAGGAGGAAAATTGGGTGGAGGAGAAGGGCAGGAGGCAGCACTTCTCCTTTAGGACCTCACAAGTTTTTCAATTCTCAATACCTCATTGCACAGAACACTGTTTAAATTGAGCTGTGCAGCTCAAAAAAATAAATCAAATATATTTACAAAGGTGCCCCACTACCAGGAGTGCCAAGGGGTTAGGAAATGGATCAGCTCAGGGTTAACCACTTTGAATGAAAATTATGTTGTGTGCCAGAGGAACATTTACAAACACAAATCAAGCAAACCATGGGAAAGCAGCCATAAATAAATGCAAACAAAGCAGTGGCGTTCATCTGGAAGTGCCTCTCCTTTAACAATAAACAGCATCAGGTACCAAAATCATCTTTCATTTCTTTTTCTCTTCAAATTTAATGTCTAAGAGTGAAAATAAAGCAAAATAAAAATAGGAGCTGTGTGTGCTTGGGCTGGTGATGGGGCTGGTGCCGTTCAGCATCTTGGAGGGTGACAGGGACATGGGGT